>WNGS01013874.1:0-15722 GCA_020271785.1 Procambarus virginalis
AGCATCGTTAATCAAGTACTTTCTTTGCAAATCATCATGTATTTTTAACTGTAATTAAATAGACATAATCTAGCTTCAATATTTTATGTAACTATCAAATGTTAAGGCTAATTGCATCGTTCAAAGGATGAGTAGTGACACAAAAGCTAATAAACATTTTCTTACATCCTACTTAAGTTAACAAGCTATCAGCATAAATTTTTTTGTTATTTCATATATAGATATTCTCAAGCTGATCAAAATCAACATTATCATGCTCAAATCTATGTGGACATATAGGATTAGCATTATCAATAAATCCTATCTTGAACCTCATTATTAACTCTGTGTGTGTATATACTATGTATATAGATAATACACACATGCACATACACATGGAGGCAGTGGAAAGTAATGAATCATGTATCACAACACATTCTGACTTTTCTCTCACCAGTTTGTCAATAGCAATCAATGACTAGCTTCCCTTTTATTCATTATGAACTTGCAGAAAATTTTTCATCAGTAATGTTAATGCCCTTTGTAATGCAAGTCTAACATCACTGGAAGAGTCAAACACCATTATGTCTATCATGACTCTGTGCTCTAACATAAGATGACAGCCAACAAAAATGTGCCATAAATATGACAGTGGAGGCTGATGTATCCTGCCTAGGCCTAGTTATTTGAGGTTCACATTCCTGTAAATGTGAGATAGAACTATAGTTCAGGAGTTGGTTATTTTATATTTGTTTTCAATATGTATATGTACCACAAATTTTGTCTCATAATGTACATGGGACATTCTTGCTGACATGAATGTTGAGAAACACCAGCATTTCTGTATTTTTATCACAGTTTGGTAAGGTTAATATAGAGCCAACAATCTGCTGACGACTTGCAGAGCTAAGCACTAACAACTGCTACAAGCTTTGATGTCATTCACAGATATAATCCTCTATTGCATGAGGGGTAAAATAAAATACACTGTGAACAACGCAAAGCAAACTACAGTACATGGAAAAACGTTCACATAAATATTTCTGATTATTACTTTTTATGAGAAGAAAGGTTTGAGCAACCAATATGATCTGGCAAAAGATTTTACTATACAGTATTCCCAAATGCATATACAGTGCAGTCTTAGCATCATGATCAGCTGTTTATTCACATCATGAGCTATACATGTACTGTACTCTCAAAGGATTCATAATACTCAAGTTCACCAGGTGAACTAAAAAATTGGATGCATTATAATTCATTTACCATATATATATAACATGGTATATATACAGAATATTAAGTTTTATGCAATCTGAAAGTCTGAAATTTAGGACTACTGTATGTACAGTACTATAATTAAACATGTTAAGCAAACCTATGAAAATAATGGATAAAATTATTTTAAGTTTTCCTTTTGCAAATGGTCAGACAAACACTTAAAACACTTCTAGGAAATCCATACTAAATAATATTAACTCATAACCAACCAATATTCACAGCTTATTCTATCACAATTATATAAAAAAATTCATCATACATTACAGTAACTAAATTACTATGGATTTAGATGTTAAGCTCTGCAAGTGTTGCAGATCTGGCTTGGGTGCAATCCCCTGACACTGTTGCAGACCTGTTAGGGTGCATTCCGCAGACACTGCAAGAAATCTAGCTTTAACTATCAACAATACGAGACAAAAAATAAATCTTATTTACACTTTTCTCTCCAAAGAACAGATTTCCTTGAAATGAGAGATGTGGCCAGTCAGATCCAAGAGTATGTCATGCATATTACCATATTTTATAAGTAAAAGAATTATTCATATAAGTATTTTACAAGAACATGTACAAAGATTTTTGACAGGTGGATGTGAATGACTATATATTGTAAGTATTAAATGGACAGTAATGTTTACAGCTAAAACTGTGTTGTGTGTGTGTGTGTGTGTGTGGTGTGTGGTGTGTGTGTGGTGTGTGTGTGGTTGTGTGTGGTGTGTGTGTGTGTGTGTGGTTTGTGTGTGCGCGCGCGCACATGCACACATGTATGCTCACCCAACCATATGTGATTTTGAGTGTATTCATATGCACATGTGTATATGTGTGCATGAGTATGTGTGCACATGCATTTTGAGAAAGAGGGCCATATATAACCCGGCTCTCCATGTTCCATTGAGTCAACCAATCCAACATTATATTGCTATGTGATGCTACAGCAATTAGCCCTGACCCCTAAGTTTGTATACAGGAATTTTATACAAACGGTTGAGTCATAGCAGTATTTCCAGATTGAATGTTTATACAGTGCAAATTCAATTTCATAAAAATTACCTTAACATTGACAAACATAAATTGTACATTAACAAAAAGAAAATCTAACACACTCAAGGTAGGGCTACCTATAATCTTTTGGTGACTACAGTGTTGCTTATTTAAGCCTTAAGTGTCAGTAATGTTCATAAATATAATAAAGCATTTTTGACATTTATATGGTTGTGCACTTTAATTACTGAATTTACTTCATAGATGGTTCTTATTAAGACTGAGGAGCTTATATATATATATATATATATATTATAATATATATATATATATATATATATATATATATATATAGATATATACAAGCACATTCAGGCTTGTTCGCGCATATATATATATATATATATAATATATATAATATATATATATTATATATATAATATATTATATATATATATATATATATATATATGTTTTATTTGATTTATCTGAGGGCCACTAACCCTAGTGGTCTCGATGATGAATGACAGGAAGCCGGCGGCTTATCGAAGGTCCGCCTCCCCCATTATATATGTTTATATATACTGTATAATATAGGATTAAGACAGGAATTTCCTTAAGTACTTTGTATTAATAATACATCTTCAGAAGGATGATCTTCTGAAGATGTTTTACTGTTCTGAAGATCTTCTGAAGATGTTTTATTGTTCTGAAGATCTTCTGAAGATGTATTATCGTTCCGAAGATTTTCTGAAGATGTATTATTCTGAAGATCTTCTGGAGATGTATTATTATTCTGAAGATCTTCTGACATCTTCAGAATAATATATCTTCATCCTTCTGAAGATGTATTATTAAATACGAGAGTACTTAAGGAAATTCCTGTCTTAATCCTCCCTTTGTGGTCTGACATTTTCACATTGTTCTCCACGTGTTAATTTCTTTGTGATTTACACCAATTATATATATATATATATATATATATATATATATATATATATATATATATATATATATATATATATATATATATATATATATATATAAATGAAATTTAAAGTTTGCTCACTGCGATCTAAGAAGTCCAGACTATTTTCTCAATACAACTGCCAATAAGTCAATGATATTCAAGTATAATTTTAAGAAGCTTTAAAGATTACACTTCTTTCAGTGTTACTGGCATAAGATATTATATTATGTAAATCGTTCACCAAGAACGTTTTGATTAAGTAGTGTAAATATGAGTATCCAACTCAAAAACATACAATAAACTGTGTCTACTGTGTTGAACTGTGATTTCAATTACATTTTTTTTAAATCATATCCTGGTAGTAGCTACGGGTACTACAGGGTCCCGGTAATACAGTGGGGTTCATTCTTGACCTACAATCAAGAATTCTGGGTTCGAATCCCGGGCAGGACTGAAATGGTTGGGAACGTTTCTTATTACCTAATGGGGTCTGTTTACCTAGCAGTAAATAAGTTCCCAGGAGTAAGTCAGCTTGTTGTGGGGTTGCATCCTGGGAAGGGTCAGTAATTTGGCCCTGGGGATGACCTTGATATAAGTCTTAACATGTACTGTATGTTTATTATGACTGGCTGTTCCCGACACAATGAATTAAATTAATATTTAAATGGTATTGGAATATGGTTTCTGCTTTAATTTTGTAGCTACTGTATTACCTTTCTCTAGACACACAATTATATGTACAATGTCGGAAGCACAGATTAATAATAATGATAAAAGATATAAAACAGCAGTGAAGATATCTTTAATCGATATTCACTGATATATTTCTAGATTAAAAATTATCTAGAAAAATAATACATTTACAAATGTCATGATACAATCAATAACTTTTGGCTTGTGTAGTATTAATGACTACTACCTGCACAGCAAAATTCTTATGAATCAAAGTACTGTAGTAGTTTCACAGTTAAGCATGTAAATAAAAATGCTTGCTAAACAAATGATTCCGTGATTCCAACTATGGCAATAAATCTTCTGAAACAAAATAGAAGAGCATTGTCCATGCCCTGACAACAGCAGTTTGCTGAACTATGCTTAGCTCATGTAAGGATAACAATGAACCAGTGATAATGAAGTTTATACTATGGTGACATATCAACCCCACAGTATATGTAAAAATAGAAAATAGATTTTCCCTTTTTCATGGTATTCATCTATGATTAAACTCGGCTGAATTTTTTTTTAGATAATCTTGCACATCTTATGACTTAATTTGACTTTTAATTCAATGTGGTCAGTAACCTGACCAAATGTTAACTGTGTCAACAAAATTATTCATACACCTTTTGTCACTATGTGATGGAGTGAGAAGAGATACGTGAATTTAGAGAAATTTCTATAACAAATGTTTAAGAGATGTGATAATATTTCATTCAAAATGATCTGCTACCAGAAATCTTAGCCAAATATTCCCAGTTTGCTAACTGTAGGTAACAACTAAGTGATTGTAACCTATCCACCGCTACCCACTGGATGGGAAGGGGAAGGGGGGGCATGTGTGCAGGATAAACATATTAATTGTGATACTAGCTCTCCACATATGTCAGTTGCTTAGTTTAGAAACTGTACTTGTGGTCGGTCTCAAGCCAATTGTTGATGTGATGATGTTAATTGAAATTTGTACCTAGCTCAAGACTGTAACTTGCTTAGCTAAATGAAATTGTGGCATTCAGTCCCTGAGCCCATTATGTGCCTCTGTAACCCTTTCCACTACTGCCCACAAGATAGGTATGGGGTGCATAATAAATGAATTAAACTAACTCTTATGACTTCAGGTTCGTACCAACTTACACAACATGCAAACCTTCAATCACTTGCCAAAACATTGACTATATTATTTACAATCGGTGGAAGAACTACTGATCTTAAGTAAGATGGAATGTTTTTAAGAGATTAAAAAGAATTAATTATAACTTTAGCCAGTGAGAGTTATGAAGAGAATGTAATAAGGTGAATGTTAGAATATTGTTTAAATTACATAAAGTAATATGTTACATTTCATCTAGTTAATTTTACATGTACTATGTATGTATGTATGTATGTATGTATGTATGTATGTATGTATGTATGTATGTATGTATGTATGTATGTGTGTGTGTGTGTGTGTATATATATATATATATATATATATATATATATATATATATATATATATATATATATATATATATATATATGTATATATATATATATATATATATATACACTGTATATATAATTAAAACTATTGACTTTCCTGCAGCCCAATCTGTTTCTTATAAATATATATATATATATATATATATATATATATATATATATATATATATATATATATATATATATATATATATGTTATTAAAATCCATCCAGTATTTAAGGAGGTATGGGTCAATACAGTATTCAGCTGTGACTGAGTGAAACTCTTGACTCTCAGAATAAAACCTAGGCATACACTATTTTTCAAACTAGATCCATCAAAACACTTCCTTCCATCCATGGTTTTATACAATAATATCATGGAACCCATTTAAGGAAAAATAATCTCTTAACTACTGTATTTTCAGAATAATATTCCCGACACCTTGCCTGACCGCAACTCAAAGATAAAAAAAATACAAGAATGGCATAAAATGGGAAAAATATGATCTGCTGGAAACTACTTTACTTAATGATCCATATTTCACTGCAGCCCCCCCCCCCCTTGAGTTATTTGACAGTTTCACTGTATAAAGTACAGCATCCAAGCCTGTAAATGTTAGGTGACTCAGCTGTAAAGGAAACTGTGCCTTCTTAAATGGATAGGTGTGATTACGGTACTAATGCATTTTTTTTTAATTTGCCTATTAAAAAATTTACTTCTATAATATGAAATATTTCATGCCAGGTGCTTCAGAAATTAGTACAGTACATCAATAGTATATGGGATGGCTTTATTTTTTGATACCGGATTTCTTATATCTTTGTGATATTATGCATAAGGCTATAAACAAAACTTACACCATGGAAAAATTAAAGAAAGAAAATTAGAGAGATATAGGAAGATGTTAAATGTGTAAAATAACAATTAACTTATAGATTCTTTTGCATGGGACACCCTGCTTTAAGTAAAAGAAGACACAGCATCTGATGAGCGAAATAAATAGAGAATGAAATTACAGTGTACAATAATCTCATGTTCAGATTTAAGTAGTAATACATTCTACTCAAATGCAAATGGAAACCTTGAATACAAGTAATATCTGCCTAAAGCTTCTGACAAAAAAAAAAATACCATTTGGTAATTTATAATGCCAATTCATACTCATTTGTTTAACTTACTCTCACTCCATGAGAGCCAACCTGACACATAAATTAGTCACAACAATATAAACCAATAAAAATGGGAAGCAAATTAAAAAGCTAAAATATTTATACTAAAAATGTACATGAAAAATGCAATATTTTCTACTTGATTAAAAATAATGCATTCTTCTATGGTCATGTATTCATCCATGAAGTGGAAATTTTATCTAGAAAATCAATTTGATAAATAATTTTGATTACAGATTGAATCATAATTTTCCTTTTAAAATCAGCAACCGAAACACATTAATAATGTTTTTGCATACTGCCCTGCAAACAAGATTGTTAGTTCTTTGTAAATAATGTACAAATGCTACATTTTTATCATGTAATTAGGTTGCATATAAAGAACTCATTCCAAATCACATTATAATAGTGTTTTGAAAGATTTTGTTTAATTCTGACACAGTAGCAACACTGACCCAAAAGATCTGAATCTAAAGACTTGGACCAAAAATTAGTCTGGAAAGTTACTATAGTGAGTGATATGATTTTTTAGCTTTAAAACCCAGTTTCCTAGTACACCCCAGACAAAGTAATTTGTTACAACATTCGTTCAAAGTGGCATCCATTAAACAAATTTTTGTTCCTAACTATATCAAAGTATTTAGCTGTATGTACAACTGCAGGGATAAAAATAAATTGTGCTGGGTACATGCATATTAACTAGGATGAATTTATGAAAGTTGTGAGGCTGAGGAAATTTTCAATCTTGTACAATATTCGAATTCATAAGGCAGTTAATCAAAACTCAGCCTAGGAATACAAATGCTGCATTCTTGATCCAGGGGTGTTGTGGTGTGGACTCAGGTATTTGTGAACACATTCCAGCATTGTTGGAGCATCAGTGGTGTCTTCTTGAAACATCTGAGGTATTCTTGGAGCAAATTACGTGGCAAATATTAGCCATTGAAAGCATATAGTGCAGTTGCCAAGGTAAATAGCAACACCAGCACACTACTTCCAAGTTGGGCAGATGATGCAGTTACTGAAGATGTTTTATTTGCTGTAAAATAGAATAAGATTACCTTAATAAGCAATGAATTAAGAAATGCTTATAAACAAAATTTACAAAATAAACATGACATATTTTATCCAAACTCATTTGGTATTAAAATGGTTTAACACTTAAGCTTAGTATTATTTTTTCCTACAAACTTAGCCTCGCATTACATATTCTCTCCTGATTCCATGTATAAGCATCCTGTGCGATGGGGATATTAGATGAACTTATAGCTACAGTAGTTTTTTATTTACACTTTGTAATTCTTCATACAGGATAGGGTAGCAGCACATTGCTGTGTATACCTAAGCTTGATAATAAAAAAAAAGTTCTTTTAGAACATTTACTGTAGTGGAAGATCAGTCCCTCAAAGTTGTACTGTATGTACTGTAGTTGTATACAGTACCACCTCTTGACAGAACAACTTATTTTTCCAAGTGAACATATTGTGAAAACTCTGAAAGACCCATAGTAGGGATAACGAAGTTTGGGCAATTTTAATGCACTGTAATCTAAATGTTTCAAATTCCTGTGGAAATGTTTCATGGGGACTGCTATACCTGCCACATGGGACTGGTATACCAGCCTCATGGGACTGGTATACCAGCCTCATGGGGACTGGTATACCAGCCTCATGGGGACTGGTATACCAGCCTCATGGGACTGGTATACCAGCCTCATGGGACTGGTATACCAGCCTCATGGGACTGGTATACCAGCCTCATGGGGACTGGTATACCAGCCTCATGGGGACTGGTATATCTGCCTCATGGGGACTGGTATACCAGCCTCATGGGGACTGGTATACCTGACTCATGGGACTGGTATACCAGCCTCATGGGACTGGCATACCAGCCTCATGGGGACTGGTATACCAGCCTCATGGGGACTGGTATACCAGCCTCATGGGGACTGGTATATCTGCCTCATGGGGACTGGTATACCAGCCTCATGGGGACTGGTATACCTGACTCATGGGACTGGTATACCTGCCTCATGGGGACTGGTATACCTGCCTCATGGGACTGGTATACCAGCCTCATGGGACTGGTATACCTGCCTCATGGGACTGGTATACCTGCCTCATGGGGCTGGTATACCTGCCTCATGGGGCTGGTATACCAGCCTCATGGGGACTGGCATACCTGCCTCATGGGAACTGGTATACCTGACTCATGGGACTGGTATACCAGCCTCATGGGAACTGGTATACCTGCCTCATGGGGACTGCTTTAGTGAAAAATCAGCATATAGGATGGCCTTACTTTCTTCTGCAATTATATTAGGTTCGGGGACGCCTTCGCCAGAGCCGGAGCCGGCATCGTTATTGTAATAATCGTCGTAGTAGGTATTGTAGTTCTCATCGTCGTCATCGCTGGGGCTGCTGCTACTGCTACTGCGGCTGCGGGGCTCTATCCGGCCCTCCACCCCCGAGCCCGACCCATCGGCTTGGCCTTCGTTGTGACGGCGGCGCGCGTCAGACCTCGGCAGCCACGTCAGCTGGGTCAACACCAGCTGAAAATACAGAGAAGTTATTTATATGGGATCCAAAAACCAGTCAGCCCGACAGATGTTGTGTCCATCATTCACTCACTCTATTTGTATGGGAAAGATACTCTTCTGGAAACAAACCCTTGTGTATAATATGATCAACTATGTATGTAGTGAGCTCAGATGGTTTTTGATTAAGCTTAATTAAAAACGCATTCTGATACAGCTTGCTCTAAAGGTGAGAGCATTCTTGTAGAAAGTGGTTGAGATTAAAAAAAAAAAAGAGTATGGTGAACCCATTGGCAGTATGGCGACTCAGCGCAGAAAAGCGATCGTAAGAGCAATTAACGAGTGACTTGAACCTTAAATAACTAATGACAGTTAACAGAAGTGGTCGGTTATCATTCAAACCCAATTACTGTAGTTAGCGCGAGAAAGTAAATCGAGCTACTGAGAATGGGTTGTAAGAGTAGGGGCTAACTTCACTTGTGCTTAACAACAAATAAGGTTAAGAAGTATCAAACTGCCAATTTGAGGTCAGCCGTACGTATTCTACGGACCAAACAAACGAGGAGGACAATCAGATTGACTGATTGGTCAGGCCAGTGTGTATTGATTGGTCATCAGTATTGACTGCCATGTGTGTGTTAGGCGGAAAACTGAATTAAACGTTTATGTCTGCATCTAATGTGGGAGATTCAGGTGGGAGGAAGTGTGGGTTCTGCTGCATCTGATAATCAGTGTACTCTAAGACAAGGGTTCCACCATAAGCAAGAGAACCGTAGCCACCGGAGTGAGCCGAGGTCACCGAAGTGAGCCGAGGTCACCGAAGTGAGCCGAGGTCACCGGAGCGAGCCAAGGTCACCGTGCAGGAGGTAACTGACCCTGCGGACGCCTCTGAGTTTGTCGGCCAGGGTGTAGACAGAGGTGTCGGGGTGGTCAATGCGAACTTCTGGGTTGTACTTCTGGGCACTCACGCCTACCCCCGCCGTCGTCTTGGTGTACCTGCAACACAGCCCGCCATTACTACACACACACCTGTACAACACACCGCATAATATCAACACACATGATATTCTTCAGTCATACTGTATCAAATTCTAAGTTTTTTCAGATCCCAAGACGGTTGTACCACTTATATAACTGTTGGGAGCACCCAGAATGCAAATCTGAATTCATATAAATTATTATTTGTTCCGAATATTAGTTTAGGAGTAAAACGATAAAACTCTATGGACTCCGCACTGAAAAGTTGATATCCATGGACTTGATGAAGCGTGGCATGGGGGCCCAAAGACCTTAAAGGGAGGGAAGGGAAAAGGCGAGGGGGGGGGGGGGTCAAATCCCTAAAGTGAAGACCTTCCCCTTAAAGGAAGGCAGCCGACCTTCTTAAAGGAGGAGGGTCTGACCCCCGATAAATGGAAGTGGGGAATTGATGGCCTATCCGGACTATCATATGACAGTCCGCAGAGTTCCACTCGTCACCCTGCAAAGTTTAATGTTGGTAGCCACTAGCGCCTGGCCCCCATAAAATAATATATTGAATTATCAGAAATGTTACCATTTTAACCCATTATTCTTAATCAGCATATATAAGAGTATCTCTGGGGAAATTTGAAAGGAATTAATATTTTGATAAAAATCAGAAAAAACTCAAATTCATCTGTTTTTAAGGTAAAAATATTTGTTTTCTAATATTTCATATAAAATCTCACCAGATTGGCTGATCCATGTGCCGATTATGAATAATGGATAAAAATCTGAAAATCAAGTAATACCACATGTAACCTCATTACTGTAATACGTCTGGAGTTTGTCAGAAAAGCAGAGTGGAGGGTGGAGGGAGACAAGCAGGGTGGAGGAGAGAAGCAGGTTAATGCACAGAGTGGGAGGTACAATCATGGGTGGGAGGGAGTACAAGCAGGGTGGGAGGGAAGACAAAACAGCACGGTGGAGAGGGAGACAATGCAGGGGGTGGGGAGACACAAATCATGGTGGAGGAGACAAGGCAGCAGGTGGAAGAGGATACAATCAGGGGTGGAGGGAAGACCAAGCAGGGTGGTGTGAGGATGACAAAGCAGGGTGGAAGGAAGAGAGAAGTCAGGGTGGAGGGAGGAGTAATGGCCACGTAGCAAACTTTGCTTGAGCAAACAATAGCACTAATCGATGTGAGCGCTCGCAAAGCAAGTTGATCCGGTGTTGCCCACGCTGTTCTCAACAGCATCATACACCAACATTCCGCACTCCAAACCCTTAACCTGCAACAATACTCTAACCTCCTGCCTTCTACATGCCATTATTACACCGAGAACATGATAACAGACCACATAGCACAAGGTCGTTACGTCCCATGTGTTAGGAAGGTCCCTATGTGACACGCTTACTAGGACTCGTTCGGCAAGTAAGCTAGTTAAAATTCAAGGGTTAATTTAGTTTAGAAAATGTTCCTTTACAGGGTGGCGAGCATCCGGCCCCCCTGTCTACCTGGCCTTGACAAACTCTATAAGCTAATGTCCACAATACAACACTAATTTATTTAATATACCAACGGCGCAATGACAGTAAACAACAAAATCCACAGGTACAAGTGGAGGGGGAGGGGGGGGGGCGACTTTGAGCAATCTCCAGCCAGGTTCCCTAGTCCCCGCTGAGGTCACCCAAAGATTAGTGTAGCCCTCGGGAATAAATTCAGCGGGCAAAGTAAATTTTTCATCACGCAGGCACCCGTCAGCCCTCTCCACTTGGCTCACTAGAGTCTAAGCGGTAGACTGAAAAGAACAAACACTGTTTGTTAGCCACACTGGCAGGTAGCTCATGAGGCAGTATGGAAAACAAAAAATTTAACTGATGTGGGAAATTCTGATATGAATCTGTGAGGGTGGAGGGGCGGGTGGCGGGGTGGGGGGGGAGCTTGGAGGGGTCCCTCCGAAAAAGCCATACGCGCAGCGACCTTCAAAATCTTCCAGTGTCGGTAAGGGAATACAATAAAAAAGAGAGACACAAACAAAGAAAATTCCCGCCAGGGTAAAATAATGAGGGGTCATGACTTGTTGGGTTAAAACGGTTCAGTTGGTGTCACCATCCATGTTGAGTCCCATATTAGCGAGCAAGAATGACAAGTGATTACAATTACTGATAAGTTTTGCACTTAAATTAGGAAAGGGGGTGTTTTGTGTGTAGTGGGGTGGGAGGGATTAGGCAAAATGAGACCAAGTGCGGAGGGGGTAGAGGGACGGTGGTCAGAGCCCCACGCCAGAGGAGTTGGGGGACGTAGTGTTGGGGTTTTCGGAAAGTCACAGGGAGAAAAAAAAAAACGGCCTAGGAGGAGGAGGGAAGGGGGAAGGGGAAGGGGGGATAGGGGGAAGGCGGGAAAGGAGGGAAGGTGACAAGGGGGAGAGGGAAGTGGAAGTTGAGCAGGGGTAGTAGGGGGGGAAGGTGCGGTCGTGTGGCCAAATGGAGAGATGTCTATCCTGTCTTCACGGGCAAATCCTAATAAAAAAGATTTGATGTGCGTTGCAAACCAGCAATTAGCAAAGCAGCAGAAGCAAGGGCTAGAGGGAGAAAAGGGCCAGACATCGTCATCAGCAAAAGCAAATGGAAAAGGAGTCGGTCTACATGGCGTGGGCGAGAAGCGGGGGGGGACTCGGGCGAAGGGCTCGGAAAGGCCAACACAATTCCTTGCGACTTCTTTCACACCGCGCGTCAAACGCACTCCGCCGAAAAATTTCCACAGAATTAGACGGACTCTCGCGAATGGCGACAACTGAGGTCAAAGTGGGCGTGGCCAACACAAAAACGGGGAGGTTGCTAGGAAATCGCTGCACGAAAAGTGGTTCCAAGGAATAATTGGTATCAGCAAATGGCCTTTTTCCCCCCCGATTTCCTGTTGTAGCACCCTAAAAAATATCTAGCAGAGGTCTCAGGGGGAGGGGGGGAGGAGGTCCTAAGTCCCTGGGTGTGAAGGAGCGCTCCTGGATATTATTAAGTCATAAATCCAAGTCGAACCTGATTATTGCGAAAACAAAGCATAGTGGCCGCACCCGTGAGCGGAGAGAACGAGAAATAGTTTAAGAAAAGGTGAGGAAATGAAAGTGTCCGTCCGAGCAGGAACGTTAGCTAGCAAGCGCCGCTAGTCGAGTACACATCATTGCAAGCCGCCGCCGCCGCGTAGCCTGGGAGCAGTATCAACGGGGTGCCGGCTCGATCAGTGGAGCAGTAGCAAGCTCTGGCTCAAAACTAAACCAGGTCCGAAAGACGCCGCAAAGTCAGGAGGTAAGTGACAGGCCAACAGCAGACCGGCGAGCAACCGAAAAACAGTCTAAACCAGGAACCATCAAAATAAAGAACCGGAAAAGAAATGCCTGCAAGCGACCAGCCGAAGAAACAGAAAGCTGCAAAAAACAGCTCACCGTACCAGAAGAAAAGCCTCAAAAGAACATAGTAACCCAAGCCGAACCGAGGCTCGGGGCACAAAAGGGCACAATACAAAAGCGGTAGAATTACACTCCCATTATTATTTGGGGTTTGAAATTCAAAAATTGTCCCGTAAAGCTACTCGAAACGAATACCAATCCCGGCAAAACACCACTAAGTAATCGGTGTGTGCATATACTGAGTATGAGCAGACTGGTGACCAGGCGCCCAGGTCCGGATATGGCATTGTGACCTTTCGATCCTAAGTGGCCGTCCCACCCAACCACCAGCAACCCCAGCCACCACCAACATCCTCAAAAAAAAATCATAATCAAACACCAAAGATAATTTCATGCATGATATAATATAACAAACAGAAATCGAACCATGGAAAAATGATTCAACACAGGTACAATGCATCTACGTCACGACCCTGGCACACTAACAGTAACCAACACTGGCGTTGAACAAGAATCACCCCCGATCAATCACTTAAAAGACAGCGCAGTTAACGCCACCCAAGCACGGTAAACCTCCACGGATCCAATGCGAGCGCCGCGCGTCGAACAAAAACACCGCACATCGACCGGGACGCGGCGGGCTGTCGCTTATGGAATCATACCACTCGGGTGGCCTCCACGGTCAACTAGCAAAATCGACCACCTACCATGAAAAGGTAGGTTTCAACCTTCATGAAGGTTACATTACCATATCCCCCTGGTGCATCTGAACCTTAGTACGTTAACATGCAGGAGTGATTCTTGCACATCGTATGTACTCCACCCAATGGTTCGGCACTATCTGAGTTACTGAGCTGACTAGTCCAATACACCCTGGTACGATACCAGGGGCTTTCCTGTACCTAGCATAATTCTCGACATCGGAGTTAGGTAGACACCTGACTGGTTGATCACAAAATTAGGAGACACTAGTTATGATAGGGACGTGGTTGGGCGACTGTACATACCAGCTCGGGGCTGCTACCCTGTAGTACGGGTTATAACCCTAGCGAAGTGGGGGGGAGAACTAGGTCCACCACGCATCCGATGAGTAGGATACCACAAAAAACTACTCTGGTGAGCTGGCAGGTGACCCCAACAGCCTGAGGCTGGTTGTCAACCCATTCGTCAGATGTACAAGGTGGTTAGATACTGCGATCCTTGGTCTAGCACGCCTGGGTGGGTGGCCTCCCGTTCTATGACATACACGATGGTAACCATGACCCTTTAATGAGTAGGAACAATACACAGCCTCGTGTGCCAGCCGATCGTGGATATGACCATCAACATAGTGCCTGAACTAGTGACCGGATATGCAAAATATAGTTAGACACTTATTACATAGCATATCGAATCCATTCAAATTGTATTGCCATAGTAACCATAGTGCAGAAAATTAACCTAGGTCACAAAAACGGTAACAATACAATGACAGTTCTTGGAATAACACAACAACTTACCAGGTGTGAGCTGCAGGAGTGACAAACTCCTGAGTGCTGCGAGTGTGTCACCGGAGGGGAGCACGGGTCGCGCCACTGCAAGTTCGTAAGTCGCTACAGTGTAGGGGTAAGCGGGCCGGAGCTCCGTAACAGACAGGCACAACCACGTATTGAGACAATGTTACGCTCTTGTAGGAAACTCAACCAGCTCTAGAACGTATTGTAGTACCACAATGGTAATCGTAGAAAACGATGAAAGGAAATATTAAAAAGGTAGAATCTCATTGGGAAATACCACGACCTAAAATCGGGCTGTTCAAAAATTATGAATCAGATGTAGTTCTTCTCCTCCTATGTTTTTTATATCTAGTGAATTCAAAGTGACCTGCTTCTTCAAGCAATCGAAAACATTACATCAGTCAATTGAGGAGAAGAATCGTGCAAGAAACCTGAGGCATAAGCTATAGGGCCGCAGAGTTATAAATGTACCCTAAAAGTTGAGTTAGATTGCCAGCAGAGGCTAAAAGGGGGTTACTGCTAACAAAATTCTTGACCTTCGAATGTCTAAATGGGGCTACCTTTCACCAAGGACACCAATAAAAGGTATAAAGACCAGCATCACTAAGATGGAAAAAACACTGACATAATGGGCACAAAATTGTAAGGCGTTGGTGAACAGTTTTTGATATAGAAGTATAATCGCACTAGTAGATGCTAAGGTAATCCGCATCGTCTGCTGTGCAAAGGACTGGTATTGATCCAGGAACATTCCAGATACTTAGGAA
>WNGS01013881.1:0-15533 GCA_020271785.1 Procambarus virginalis
GGTTCTCCCTTCCCCCTCTCCCCTCCTTCCTTCTCCCCTCCTTCCTTTTTTTTCCCCCTTTCTCCCCTCCCCTTACCCGTCATTCGTCTTCCCCCTTCACACCCCCCCCTGTAGCCCATTTGTCAAGGTCCAAGGAGTTGACCTGAGGGGTTGTGCAGCCGACCTCTGTGATACCTTGCGTCTCCACGCAATCCTCCCCACTCGTTTCCCCTCTCCATCCTCCCTCTCCCCCTCTCATCCCCCTCTCATTCCCTCTCTTTCCCCTCTCAACGGTCCCTTACCCATACCAGGCGAGTCAAGTGTCCCTACCCTTTATCTTGCTGGAGACGGGCTGGAACATAAATAATCAGTTTTGGTAAACATTGCTGGGAGGTGCACTAGTTGCGGGATCTAATACAGTGGTACCTTGTTCCCATCGCACAGCCGGGGAGTACTGACTCAATCTTCAGGAATTCATGTAGCCTTCCACGGCACCTCAGGGAAGATGATTGGCGGGAGATAAGAGCCAAGTCCTTATTGGCCCTAGAGAGCCAGACCTCAGGCCTAAGTGTAAAATGGTTGGCCATTGCCAAAATAATGGGTGGAGCCCTGGGGCTGTATTAGATGGTGGGAGGTGTAATCCTTCCCAGCAATAAGCTGGTAAAACAAAATTTCATTTAGTGTGTCTTGGGAGTTTTTCGGGACTGGAGGGCAAGCCAGCCCGCGTCCAAAGGGGCTGAGGGCCGCCATCAACATCTGGCCAAGTGTGCGATTGAAGGTAGTGTGCTCCTACGTTTCTTGCATATTGGTATTGCATTTCCATTGCCTCTTTTATTTTGGTAGATGTTATTAGAGTAGGCTATATGTCAATTGTGATTTAAATATACAGTTACAATAATAAAATAATTGTTAATTTCATCTTGGTGAGTTATCTGTCCCCTTGTGTTAATATATGTTATTCATGCGATTTTCATGTGCTGTGTTAGAACTTCCCTGTGTTTCTCCATTCTTAGGAATAATAAAGTAAAGCGAGAGCCTCCCCCGTTCAGTTCAATAAGACTAAAGTAATCCATTCAATTTCAATCACTGGTCCGTTGAGTTCCCTGATTATCGAGTCCCTTCCTTCCTGGGGACCGATAATTATAGACACATTCATTCCTTTGGAAGGTGGTGGCAGTGAAAAAAGGGTAAGATTAATAATCCCTTTCCTTGTGATATTCCTCATTTAATATTCAGCTTATATTCGTGACAGTCCAGCGAGGGGTCATACTGGTCCGTTATTAGTGTTTGCTGGTTATTAAGTGTGGACAGAGATATTACAATAAATGATTTAATAATATTTCAATTAGGGTATATTACCATTACTATGGTAGTATTACATACACATTACAATGGTAGCAGCGGTGTTTCAATAATTTCTTGACGATTATTGAAGCCTCACGCGTCTGTCCGTTCGGTTATGCTGTGTGTGTGAGAGTGCAGCCGGGGCCCATGAGAGAGTCGACGGTAATCCTATGTGGTGCGATTCGCATAGAGTAGGCGATTCTAGGGTCTTGAGAGGCTGGTAAGGTAGATTACAGGCACTTAAGTGCGCTAGCAGGCAGTTAAGTGTGGAGGCCGCCTTGGGTAGTTGGACAGGGTACTTTTTCTCGACCCTCTGCAACTACGGACAAGGGTGTTGCATGGTGGTTTTGCAACAACAATTCTAGGTTTCGAATTGTCTGAGCGGGGAAGTATTAGGACGCTAATTATTTATCCCCGAGGGCGTGTTAGGCGACCCAATCGCTAGCTTTCTACGGTACAACCATGAAGGTGCCGAGAGTTACTGAGGGATGGCGTAGTAGATTGTCTAGCAACGGAATTACGGTGGTGTCGGACAGTTAGATCCGTCGGTTGTTCCGCTATCTAGTCTAACCGTTGACCGCGAAGGACAGGATTTATTTGGTACTGTCGGGATATTGGTGAATGTTGGTAAAAGCGACAGGGCGGGCCGGGACGGGACGGTTATAGGTTAAATCGAGATCTCCTTAAGTACTACATTAAGTTCCCTGTATATTAAGTTCCCTTTCAGGTTAAGCGTCCCTTCGTTAGTTAAGTATTCCCCCTTGTTAGGTAATTTTCGTATATAAGTGTTATTATTTTCTAAGTATTTGTTTTATATTTCTTTTATATCTGGAGTTTGTGTACATGTATGCAGTATAAATTCTCTGGGAGAATTACCAAGGTGAGTGGTCCACTGTTTTCAAGTGAAGTGAAGTGCAGTGCATTAAAGTGGATTCGTGTATTCGTTAATTCAGTGAAAATCGTTGAAAATTGTTGTGATGATATATTTCAAAGTCGCTTGGAAAATCTCAGTTTTTGGGAATAAATTCTAATTTTGTGTCTAGCCATACGATCATTGGGTCGTCAGTGTTAATTCCAGTGTGCGATTACAGTGATCCAAGTTAGAACTTTGAGAGACCAAAAGTCGATTTTTGGTCATTTAAGCGAATTAGCGTTGGGACTCTGATTTTTTTTCTTCTAGCGGTTCTCAGCGCTCAGTGAGGCAGCGCTCAGTAATTGTTTGCGCTCAACCAAGTGTCTAAGTGTCTTGCGAGTGGTATATTCAGTTCAAGTGATACGCAAACTACACGTCGGTATTTAATTTATAATTTTGAGAAAAGAAATACTTGGTTAATTAAGGATTAGTGCGGAGACTACTTTCTGAGGAGTCGGCTTCGTGACAGTGTGCGCGCTTTTAATTTTTGTAAACTTACCAACGTGTCCAAGTGTCCAGTGAGTGTTATATTCGGTAAAGTAACAAGTCCCCTACACGCCAGTATTTAATTTATAATTTTGGGAAAATAATTACTAATTTTTAATTAAGGTTCAGCGCGACTCTGTCTAGCTGTGAGTGTCGCGGCTATGTGTTAAATTCTCAGTATTCTTCTACGCAAGCGGCGGTGACCCAGTGTAGGCTACGTTAACATCGAGTTCATTCAGTAACGTAAATAAGTGAATTATCATTAATTTTTGTTTAACTAATAAATACTTATAATTATATGTGAGCGCCGTTGTCAGCGTCGGGCGTTAAGAATTTAATAATTGTTGAAGATATAAACATCGCGCCAGTGGTAACTTAACGATAACGTCATTCAATTCTAGCGCGCCTAAGATTTACTAGAAAATTTGAAAATTTAGAAAATTTGAGAAATCAGTTAGATTATTTTCGATAAATTAAACAGAGTTGAAACTAAATTATTTACAATAAATTCAGGGTAGTTCCTTTCGCGATAATATTCACTATATAATTTCAGTATATTTTGTTCAAGAATGCGGTAATTATCAATATTTTTCTAACATTTATATTGGTCTTTCATTTAGAGACAAGAAATTTTTACTTTAATTTTTATAATTGCGTTACCAGTCCATCGAGTGTCAAATAAATATAGTAAACTCATTACATTTTATCAAGATTAATTGTAGTAATTTCCTGGCGTTTAATGAATTAACGTAGCGTAACCTACTATTTTTAGTGTATTTGTGCGCGTGTATCTTATTCATCGTATACAGTTGTTTTCTCAAGTAAATAAATGCTAGTCGATGCCGTCGTGTACTCTATCTGTTTGTGTAGAAATTTTACGAATGCGAGACGAGGTTAATAAGACACGATAATTCCATTCATTGGTAGTATGGAGTCAGCGAGATTCTGCCGCGGTCATTCTGTCATCGCCGTGTCAACGGGCGACGGTCCTCGCTGGGGCTCGAGAAATCGATTAGGAAGGGTGGCCATAAATGATACATCCGGTGTGGACACACGGAGCATTGTTTCCAAGGAGTGAGGTTACGAAACGTCTTGTGTTATTATTAGTGGTTATTTATGAAACCAAATCGTGTGTTAAAATTTCACCCTGATCCGACGACGGGTCTTGAAGTTACGTTTTGGGGTGAAAATGTTTTTTAGCAATGAATGGACAATGTATGCAGACACAACCTCCCCAATACCCCATCCTTACCCAAGCACCCCTCCCTACCTACAACCCCCAACCCCCCTCCCTACCTACAACCCCCAACCCAAACCCTCCCTACCTACAACCCCGTTCCCCAACCTTACCTCCAGGCCAACCCATGTCCACCCCAATCCCTGGCAGACCCATACCAACCCCAGCCAAATACCACCCAAACCCTTGTCGACGCATTATTGGAATTGTGGAAAACTACAATTCCCTCTCAACCCCCACCCTTACAACCCCCTGTTTACAATCCCCCTCCACAACCCACCCCTGGCCTTCCCTCACCCTCCTTCTCAACCCCCCAACTCACCCAACCCACCCCTCCTGTTACCCACCCTACCCCCTCCATTAACCCTACACCTTGCTCCTCACCTCCCCTCCACCCCTCTACCCCTCCTACCCCCATTCCTGGTGTCGCCTCCACAGATGTTGCTGGGGAATGTAGCCAGCGGGCTTCTGGGACGCGTAAAATTGATGATGAAATTTGTTGGAAGTGTCATGGCCGAGGCCATTACAGGTATGCGTGCACGAGCACACGGGTCAAGGATGACCCAGAACAGGTCAGCACGTTGGGTGGCAGACCTACGTTTGAGATGACGGTTGAAGGTGTGAGATTGACAGTTTTTGTGGACACCGGAAGTCAAGCAACTCTCATTAAAAAGTCAGCCTTCAGCACACTTAAAGAGACACGCCTTAAGCGTTGTGGGAAGCATTTAACAGCAGTAAATGGGCAACATATTAATATCTTGGGCCAGGCCACTCTTAATTTTGAAGTGGGTAAGGGAGAAGCTTACCCACACAATTGCACGATTGTCGAGAATCTTGCATTCCCTGGTCAGGTTTTGTTGGGAATGGATTTTCTGGGACGAGTTAACTTTTCGTTGTCTGCTCAACAGGGATCAAGGAAGTGCAGATTGAAGTTGGGCCAGGTAGTTTATCCCATTAAAATGGTAGATCATCCACCAGTAATTGCTTCCATTAGTAAGAAACAGAAGTACAACATTCACTACCCTAAGTTGTTGTTTAAGTCTCTTCCAGACACAGATAAGAAATCATGTGGGTTACATGCCTTAGTGAAACAATATTGCCCACCCCATTCAGTTAAGTTCATTAAAGTATCAGTGGGACGTCACATTGCACCAGGTACCATCCTTCAGGTGGCTGGGAGATGTGACAGGTTGTTGATCCCTCATCATTTGATCACAGTGCTTGATAAAGGTGCCCTTATTCCAGTTGTCAATCTCTCGCACAAAACCTATCGTTTCAGGGCAGGTGATAGGGTGTCTCAGGCTACAGTTGTAGAAAATACAGGAATTTTTCAATATCAAAGCCAGGAGGAGATGCCAGCCACCACAGCACAATGTAGTGCACTGAATGTTACAGATAGTAGCACACAGGGGAAACACAAGACCGAGACAAGAAAAAGTAGCAATACTCAGGAAGTTGATAAGTTAATCTCGGCTCTGGATTTGCAACATGTGCAACAGTCAGATAGAAAACTTTTGAGAGGGATTTTACGTAAATTCCCTAGACTGTTTGCAACAGAAGACGATCAAATCGGGCTTCTGGATAGGATCGAACATGTGATTCCTACCGGTGATCATCCTCCTATTTACACCCGTCAATGGAGGCTTCCGGAACGGGCGAAGGAAGTAATTAGGGATGAGTGTCAGAAGATGTTAAGACAGAATGTGATAGAGCCTAGTACATCACCATGGTTGTCGCCAGTAGTATTGGTACGTAAACCGGATGGTAGTTATAGATTTTGTGTTGACTACCGAAAGATAAATGAAATTACTAAAGGTGATGTGTATCCTTTACCACGGATACAAGAAATTATAGATCAGTTTGGGGCAGCCAAATACTTTTCCACTCTGGATGCGAAATCTGCGTATTGGGCCATACCAGTAGCTGAGAAAGATAGAGAGAAGACCGCCTTCTCTGATGGGGTTCATACTTATCAATTCAAGCGGATGCCTTTCGGGTTAAAAACAGCGCCTTCATCATTTCAGAGGGCTATTAATTATATCCTCAGTCCAGTCTTGGGAAGGCACTCATTAGCGTACCTGGATGATGTGGTTATCTACTCTAGGACGTTCGATGAGCACTTACGAGATTTGACTGAGACGTTGTCACTATTAGATAAGGCGGGCTTCAAACTTAACGTGAGTAAGTGCACTCTGGCGTCTCAGAAATTCAAGTTTCTGGGATTCCAGGTGAGCACAGATGGTATCCGACCTGACCCCGACTCCTGTCGTGCCATTGCTGACATGCCAACACCTAAGACAGCAAAGGATGTTCGAAGGTTTCTGGGGGCAGCCGGATATTTCCGTCGCCACATAGAGGGTTTTGCAAGTACAACAGCACCGTTAACTGAGCTTACTAAGAAAAATGTTAAATTCGTTTGGAAACCTGAGCATGATAACGCTTATGCAAAATTAAAAAGTCAACTCATTACAACCCCAGTATTGGCAGTACCTGATTTTGATAAGGAGTGGGAAGTACACACTGACGCCAGTGGTATAGCTATTGGTGGGTGCTTAATGCAACGTGATAATGACAATCTTCCTCACCCTGTAGCATATTTCAGCAGGAAGGTTAAGGGTCCGGAGATCCGCTATTCTGCAACGGATAGGGAAGCTTTGGCTGTGGTAGAAAGTGTTAGGTACTTTGAACCGTATCTTTTCCAACGTCACTTTGTCATTTATACAGATCACAGAGCTTTAACTCATATTTTTAAGAAAAGAACTAAGTGCCCTCGCATGTCACGTTGGTCTCATGAACTAGCTGCTCACTCGTTCCAAATACTTTACAAGCCTGGTCCATCACATGTTGTACCAGACACTTTGAGTAGGAACATTGCTACTATTAATGTAAATCTGAATATTGAAAATATTTCCAGCGAGAAAATGCGAGAATTCCAGATGAACGAACCAAGGTGGAAAGAAATTATTGAACTTTTAGAGGGAGGAAAATATCCGTCAAAGAAAAGTAATTTAGCAATTCATGATTTTGAAATGAAGGATGGGGTCTTATATTATGTAAAGGGACAGAAGGATCGTGCAGTATTTCAGCTGGTTATCCCAGAAGTGTTGAAGAAGTCAGCGTTGAAACTCGCGCATGCGTCTAAGATTGCAGGTCATCCGGGGATTTTTAAAACTCACATGAAAGCCAAGTCACTCTTTTTCTTCCCCGGTATGTTAACAGAGGTCATTAACTTCGTTAAGTCCTGTGGTCATTGTCAAAGGAGGAAAGGTACCCTTAAGGTACAAGCTCCATTGCAAGAATTCCCAGATATTTTGGAACCTTTAGATCGGGTGGGGGCTGATCTGATTGATCTGCATCACAGTCATTCAGGAAACCGTTACGTATTGGTGTTGGTAGACCACCTTTCCAGGTACACCACACTGATTGCCTTGCCTCAGAAAGATTCACGAACTGTTGCAAAGGCGTTCTTAGATAGGTTTGTCACTGTATTCGGTCCCCCTAAAGTATTAGTTTCTGACCGTGGTCAGGAATTTAATGGGAATATTTTCAGAGAAGTATGTAAAATTGTAGAAACCACTTCAGCATTCACTACGGCTTATCACCCTCAGGCTAACGGTATGACAGAACGGACGAATCGATCAGTTAAAGATATGCTTGCAATTCTTGCAGAGCATGATGTCAATTCGTGGGACGAACACCTCCCCTATGTCCAGTTTGCGCTGAACACTGCCATCCATCAGTCCATTAACACCCAACCCCTTTTGCTGTTCACAGGTCATTCATGTAATTTCCCATCAGGTCTGCTTAACAGACATAATATTGCATATGGGGAAGACTACCCATCAGAAGTTGTAAATAAGATGAAAAATGCATGGAGAATTGCAGCTAGGGCTTCCAAGACAGCACGAGATCGCTATGCTCAACATTATGACAAAAAGGTACGACCCCTTGAATTGAAAGTCGGGAGTCTTGTGTTGAGAGTTAATGAGGCGGCTCCCGCCAATCAGAGTAGGAAACTTGCACCTAGATGGCGGGGCCCCTACCGAGTAATTGAAAGAAAAGGTCCGGTTAATTTTGTTATTAAAGGTATTTTTGAGGACCAAGTTGAGAGAACAATTCATATTAATAAATTAAAACCTTATCACGCGAGGGAGGAACTAGAGCTGCCTTCAGCAAGTCTAATTCCTGACCTGTCTAATGATCCAAGTGATGAGTCAGAGGATGAGGATGACCTCCTGTTAAATCTCATCAGTAGTCAAGCTCAATCTTGTCACCCTATGGTAACAAGGTCGCGAGCTGTACAGTAAGTGTAATGATCTCCCCTAGTCAGGTTTAGTAAAAGTTCATATAATCCTGTAGAGGCAATGGTGTGTAGTTACTGATGTGCATGACTCAGGTAGCATACTTGCCTTGCTCTGGGGTTTCCAACTTCCTATTCCCTCAGAGTAATATCCATGCTTCCGCCATTTGTTGTTGACTGTCTTTCTCAGGTCTGACGGTACACCAGTTCCAGCCTCCCAGTCACACGTGAACCAAGGATCGAGATCAGCAGGTCTGGGGATGACCCACCTGGCTGATAAGATCGGGGTCTGAGGCACGTTACATAAAGTCCTCGCCCTTGTACCCGGTAACTCGTCAATTGGTTATCCGGAAGGGGTGACTGACGTACAGTCACCCAGCCGACACCTCACGTCACTAACGAGGTTGTCCCAGTCCAGCCATGCTGTCTTCACGGAGCAGAGTCAGTCACCATCACAACCGTGGGCTAGCTGTCTCAAGGTCACCAACCAAGTCCACCAGCCGCTAAGTCAAGACTGCGGAAAACCGGAAGTGGAAGACGAGTGGAAACGAAGAAGAACGCTAATTGCAACGACTGTAAGCTCTCTCAAAACCTGCGGTTGCGTCGTCTGTGGAAACGAAGAGGCAACACGGCGGTCCCGGGTACGAACAGCACTACCCCTACAGAGTGCTGCTGTTTCGCCAGAGGAGGTACATCTCTGTATCTCGGCCCAAGCTCAGCTGCACGAGGGGTTGCACGGAAAGGTGTACCGGCCCAGTAGTACCGGGATAACAAGTAAACGTCGGTAGATGACGTCGCCCAGGAGCTGAGGCAGGGCCCACCTGTCCTGTCACCATGCCATCCTCTTCAACGCCACTCGAACCTCCTACCAACGCGAGACATCATGACACGTCGAAGCTGTGCTCTACGGTGGCAGCCATGGTTAACAACAATCCATCATGACTGTTGGAAGCGATAAGAAGAGGTGAACCCGGGTTCCTGTTAGCGGGGTCCACCTGAGCTGACAGCCGCCAGCTGTCAGCTGTCACGCAAGCCGGTGCGGGCAGTGCGAGACCCCCTGTACTGTCCGTAGTTGGCCGAGGCCGGAAATGGAACTTCCAGATGACCAGGATCTCCAAGCAACTTGAGGTAGTCGCCGGAATCTACAGCAACGAGATGTCACCAGGACCGAACGATAGAACTTTTGTATAGAAAAGTTATATGAAATGAATTTTAAGGAATATAGTAAACTGTGTTAACTCGGAACAGTTAGTTCAACTCTCTAATTTTCCATCTGATAGTAACACCTCTGTACACCTTCGGAACGCTCTCTGGAACAGTATTAAATGTTGAAAACTAGAACTAGTGAAATAGAAAAAGAAATCTAGAAAGTGAACATCTAGAAATTGTTACTAGAAAATTACCTTGTCTCTAGAAAAGTTGTTTGAGTGAACTGTTTTGAGAACCATCTAGTAGGTTCTCTAGAAACGTTGATCAGTGGGGAACTTTATCTAGATTTTTCTAGATCCTAGATACTGATATTTATATAATTTTTTTAATTTTTTTTGTGGAGTACTGAACAATAAGGGTGGTACACAGTCTGAAAAATGTGTTCACCCGCTGTTGTTGTTGGTTAAGAGACATGTCTGTGGACATCGAATTTTTTTTAATAAAAATATTTTTGTGTATTTTCTTTAGGTTAAGGATTTGGACACGCTGTGGTAGGCAGTTGCCACAGGTGTGGGACACGGGGTCCCTGAGAGGGAATATTTCTCTATATATTTTTGATGGAATTTTATAATTTGTTTTATTTTTGATGACATTGATTTCTTTAATGTTTCTATGTGATGTGTTTGATCTTTATTCCAGGTGGAATAATGGGATAGCTGAAGACTATCGGCTGACTTTAGCTAGTTGCTAGGTTTGGATTTGGTTTCTATATCAAGACAGGTATAGGATGTTTGGTCTTCCAGGTAGTTGGAAGGTACAGGGCTGTATCCAAGTGGACAGCCAGGATTATAGGGACGGTCTCTGTCCTTATGTTATGTATTATTTCTGTGTTTGTTGTATGTATACGTGCTAGGGCACACCTTTGGGGGTGCCATTATTTTTGTTTGGAGGAAACATTATTCTGTTTTATGTGTGTTGCCATTATTAGTTAGGATTAGATAATCATTTCTTTTGTTTGAGGCAATGGGTCAGTTTATTGTGGAGTTAAATGTTGGTTGTGGAGTAATGTTCATGATAGGCCAGGGTTTTGGATAAGAAAAGTGTGTGTAAATTTCTTTACACACAAATTTCTTAATTTCCGAGGAGGGGAGTTGTAATGATCTGGTGCTCAGATCATTGGTTCTCCCTTCCCCCTCTCCCCTCCTTCCTTCTCCCCTCCTTCCTTTTTCCCTTCCCCCTTTCTCCCCTCCCCTTACCCGTCATTCGTCTTCCCCCTTCACACCCCCCCCCTGTAGCCCATTTGTCAAGGTCCAAGGAGTTGACCTGAGGGGTTGTGCAGCCGACCTCTGTGATACCTTGCGTCCCCACGCAATCCTCCCCACTCGTTTCCCCTCTCCATCCTCCTCTCCCCCTCTCTCCCCTCATTCCCCTCTCATTCCCCTCTCAACGGTCCCTTACCCATACCAGGCGAGTCAAGTGTCCCTACCCTTTATCTTGCTGGAGACGGGCTGGAACATAAATAATCAGTTTTGGTAAACATTGCTGGGAGGTGCACTAGTTGCGGGAATCCAATACAGTGGTACCTTGTTCCCATCGCACAGCCGGGGAGTACTGACTCAATCTTCAGGAATTCATGTAGCCTTCCACGGCACCTCAGGGAAGATGATTGGCGGGAGATAAGAGCCAAGTCCTTATTGGCCCTAGAGAGCCAGACCTCAGGCCTAAGTGTAAAATGGTTGGCCATTGCCAAAATAATGGGTGGAGCCCTGGGGCTGTATTAGATGGTGGGAGGTGTAATCCTTCCCAGCAATAAGCTGGTAAAACAAAATTTCATTTAGTGTGTCTTGGGAGTTTTTCGGGACTGGAGGGCAAGCCAGCCCGCGTCCAAAGGGGCTGAGGGCCGCCATCAACATCTTGGCACAGTGTGCGATTGAAGGTAGTGTGCTCCTACGTTTCTTGCATATTGGTATTGCATTTCCATTGCCTCTTTTATTTTGGTAGATGTTATTAGAGTAGGCTATATGTCAATTGTGATTTAAATATACAGTTACAATAATAAAATAATTGTTAATTTCATCTTGGTGAGTTATCTGTCCCCTTGTGTTAATATATGTTATTCATGCGATTTTCATGTGCTGTGTTAGAACTTCCCTGTGTTTCTCCATTCTTAGGAATAATAAAGTAAAGCGAGAGCCTCCCCCGTTCAGTTCAATAAGACTAAAGTAATCCATTCAATTTCAATCACTGGTCCGTTGAGTTCCCTGATTATCGAGTCCCTTCCTTCCTGGGGACCGATAATTATAGACACATTCATTCCTTTGGAAGGTGGTGGCAGTGAAAGAAAAGGGTAAGATTAATAATCCCTTTCCTTGTGATATTCCTCATTTAATATTCAGCTTATATTCGTGACAGTCCAGCGAGGGGTCATACTGGTCCGTTATTAGTGTTTGCTGGTTATTAAGTGTGGACAGAGATATTACAATAAATGATTTAATAATATTTCAATTAGGGTATATTACCATTACTATGGTAGAGCAGCCATTACAATATTCAATGGTAGTAGACATTACAACGATACAAAATTGGAAGAGGATGACTATGTGGATTTGTGAATGGCTTGTCAAATACCATGTTAAAGGTGTCCAGGTGTTTTTAGGAGAGCAGTAGTTGAAACAAATTCTAATTTTAATTATTGATCGTTTATTAAATTAATTACCTCCCTACCCCCCTCAAAAATGTCTTCCTTGGGGAGAATTGGGGCCATTCGTAGGGACTGGAGTGATGACGGTATAATTCCTAACGAATTTACAAATACATTTTTTACTGGAGCAACCGCCAAGGATAAAAAATTTATGAGCAATTTAAAAGAAAAAGGTTTGTCAATGTGTTTTCCCCTAGTATTGGATGTAACAACCCTAGACCAATTCATATTAGATAATATAGATGTGCGACTAAGATTGGAGCTCTCTCCACACGCTTGGGTAATAAATACAAGTGTAGTCGATGGCTCTAAGTATCGCCTGCATATGGATTATGCTAAGTTATGGGTAACACGGGTGTTCCCCTACCCAAGTGCCTACCTTGCCTTAAACAGCTCACTGTTAGCATCTCCTGACCCCATAACTTATACTTTCAATAGAACCATTTCTAAAACATATGTCCTGGCGGGGAATCAAACCAGCCTCTTAATTGATCAGCCTTGGGCCCAAGTAATCCCTCAAAAGATATATATGGTAGTTGTAGCAATGAATTATTTCGCCGGTCTCCACCAAGGTAATGGATTATATTTTGAAAATGCAAAGCTGAAAAATTGCTATGTATTTAAACAATAATGCAATTTATCGAATTGGAGGTGATTTCGACAACCATTACTCCGTCTTTATTACGAAACTTTGAAGACATTAGGGTTAGAGCGTGATTCGCTACTAGGCTATGACACTTTTAATAAGGGGAGATCAATATTCGCCTTTGACTTAAGCGCCATTCAAACAAAAGATTCCTCCCTGTGGAGAAATCTGGCAACTTGCGTATGGAGCTTGAATTTGGTAGTGGTGTTACATATAACAGACTGGTTTTACTGTTTGGGGAAACGACAGGAGTACTATCCATCGATGGACAAAGAACTGTTCTATGTGACGTGCGAGCTTAAAAAAACATAATGAATGTTATGATATAAATATTAATTTAAAAAATAATCTAGGGGATCGAGTCGTTTACCTGGGGTGTTACAACGCGGACGAGATTGAATATTTAAATATCTCGTCAAGAAACCTATCGTCTTCATAAGTAATATTTTACCATCACACAGTAGATTAACCATGGGTCATTGGGTAGCTATTTATGTTGATAAAGTTAAACGTCGAATGTTTTTTTTCGATAGTTATGCAATGTCGGTGGTTACTTACGGACATTATTTTCAAGGATTTATTAAAACTAACAAAATAACAGAGGTGTATGGAATGTGGTACAGACTCCAAAGCGATTTTACTCTCGCTTGTGGGCTCTATTGCATCATGTTTGTTCACAGAATAAGTCATCTGGGGTTGCCTTCATCGGTACATTACTTCCATAAAGTATTTTCCAGCGTTACTTTAAAATTAAACGATAAGCGAGCCCTCGCTTATGCGAGACGATATTTTCCTATGAAACAACATTGTGTTAGGACATTTTGTAGGGGAGTAGGGGTTGGTTCTTATAGGTGGTGTAGAGAATATTTTTGTTAGCTAGGCAACCTACCTAATAGGAAGTACGGTCTATAAAAACACCTCCCACCCACAACCTCTCCAGAAGACAAAACAACCTCAAACATCCTACAATGGAAGGTGTCTCCCCCCAAACAACTACAGGGAAGATTGAAGTCCTTGAGGGACCTGGTTAGTATTACCCTCACTTTCTGGTAAAGATTTATTTTTTTCCCACATTAAAAAGTTTGTACATCCTCTATTTTACATCCTTATTTTTTCCCCCCCAGTACAATTCTTGGGACCGGTCCACTTTTGTAAAGTAGTAATTCTACAAGGGATCTCCCCCAACCAAGATGCTGTTACGTAGTCTACTTGACAATACCTGCTGTAGAGGACTCAAGGTCGCCCCTGCAGGGAGAGAGGTATGTACTAGCCATTCTTAGAAGGAAATAAAATATTTTTCTAATAAAAACATATGGAGCTATAAAAAAACCTTTTAACCAGCATAAATTATTTTCCACATCTCTTTCCAGAACACTTCAGATGTGACTGGGGGGAAACTCATCCAAAAGCCACCACCCAACTCACCCCTCACCCCCAAGAGAGGGGGGTGGGGGTCAAGGCCTTCCCCCACTCACCACAGACGGGAGACATCAGAATTCTACTCAGATGAGGATGGGGAGGTGGGGGGGGGAGTGAGGAATAAGAGAGAGGGACCCATAACTACAATTAACTATTATAATTAACTTCTTATACATCATTGTTGTGATTTTACCTAATAAGCATTAATGAAATTCTTTGATTTTTAATACTCCTAAATGCTCTTATATATAACCCCACACGAGTCCACCGGGTGAAGTCAAGGCCATTAGGTGCAAGGAAGGGTACGGCTGTCCACCCAAGTCACCAAGTACGATATGGGTCTGAACATATATATATATGTATATAGTCCTGGAGGGATCGTTCAGTCTTGAACGATTATATATATCCCTAAATACTATAGTGTGTCAGGAGGGCGTTGACCCTCTTACGGTTCACTCAAGGCCACCCAGTACGAGGGAGGGTGGGGGACCCCACCCCTACTCAGACTAACCTGTTTTTTGTTACACCCGTCCCATAGACGGAATGAGGAGGGGTGTGGCTGGCTCTCACCCGTTTTTTACTATACAATAAATTCATTTTTTTTTACTTAAATATACTGTCATACTACTACTGTATAAATGAACATATCCATACCTCTATATACAACAGTTATCTCCAGTTTTCTACCGTTTTCTCGACCACTACTACTCACCCCCCAGATGGCCTATATGGAGTGGCACTATGTGGCTCCCCACTTCTGATTTCCTTATCTGATTTCCATACAAGGGTGGAATGAGAAGGCACTTTCCCATCTACTAGTAGTCAGTATACTTTGTGTTCTGTTCATCTCGAGATGTCAGTGTAAGTCGTTGTTCATAACTAAGACGTCAGTATACTTTGTGTTTATTCATTCGTGATGACGCCAGTATACTTTGTGTTTCTTCATTCTTGAGACGTCAGTATACTTTGTGTTCTTCATTCTTGAGACGTCAGTATACTTGGTGTATATACATTCTTGAGACGTCAGTATCTTTGTGTTCATTCATTGTTGAGACGTCAGTATACTTTGTGTTCATACATTCTTAGATATCATGTCACTCAGTGTTCAGTATTCCTTGATCCCAGATCTCATACCTGGCGTCCGTCAATATATTTGTGTTCATTATTCGGGAGTAGTCAGTGTATCTAGTGTTCTTTGTTCTTCAGACGTCAGTGTATTACTTTAACGTAATTGATTATCAACTGATTTAATACGCGGTGATTAGTAATCATATTGATTGGTCGATGTTGGTTTAGCGGTCTCTGTGAAGTCCAGCTATAACGTAAATTCTTCGTGAACTAAGTGAGCTGTCAGTTTGA
>WNGS01013891.1:0-12067 GCA_020271785.1 Procambarus virginalis
GTTTCAAATAGCTTCGGCTATCACCTCATTTTGTCCGGTCGTGATGGTCAAGTGTGTTTAAGGCGTCTTGTACATACCAGTTGCGTTGCTCCTGGGAGTATGGGTTCGAGTCACTTTCTGGGGTGTGAGTTTTCATTCGCATATAGTCCTGGGGACCATTCAGGCTTGTTCGCATTTGTGTTCCTCACGTGTGCCCCAAAGAATGAGGTGATTTGGTAAAAATGCTATGCCCAAGATAACCATCCGAGTGCCGGCGGTGGGTGGTTCAAATAGCTTCTATCCACTCTTATGTCCGGTCGTGATGGTCAAGTGGTTAAGGCGTCTTGTACTACCAGTTGCGTTGCTCCTGGGAGTATGGGTTCGAGTCACTTCTGGGGTGTGAGTTTTCATTCGCATATAGTCCTGGGGACCATTCAGGCTTGTTCGCATTTGTGTTCCTCACGTGTGCCCCAAAGAATGAGGTGATTTGGTAAAATGCTATGCCAAGATAAACCATCCGAGTGCCGCGGTGGGTGTTCAATAGCTTCGGCTATCACCTCATTTTGTCCGGTCGTGATGGTCAAGTGGTTTAAGGCGTCTTGTACATACCAGTTGCGTTGCTGCTCCTGGGAGTATGGGTTCGAGTCACTTCTGGGGTGTGAGTTTTCATTCGCATATAGTCCTGGGGACCATTCAGGCTTGTTCGCATTTGTGTTCCTCACGTGTGCCCCAAAGAATGAGGTGATTGGTAAAATGCTATGCACAAGATAACCATCCGAGTGCCGGCGGTGGGTGGTTCAAATAGCTTTGGCTATCACCTCATTTTGTCTGGTCGTGATGGTCAAGTGGTTTAAGGCGTCTTGTACATACCAGTTGCGTTGCTCCTGGGAGTATGGGTTCGAGTCACTTCTGGGGTGTGAGTTTTCATTCGCATATAGTCCTGGGGACCATTCAGGCTTGTTCGCATTTGTGTTCCTCACGTGTGCCCCAAAGAATGAGGTGATTTTATAAAATGCTATGCCCAAGATAACCATCCGAGTGCCGGCGGTGGGGTGGTTCAAATAGCTTCGCTATCACCTCATTTTGTCCGATCGTGATGGTCAAGTGGTTTAAGGCGTCTTGTACATACCAGTTGCGTTGCTCCTGGGAGTATGGGTTCGAGTCACTTCTGGGGTGTGAGTTTTCATTCGCATATAGTCCTGGGGACCATTCAGGCTTGTTTGCATTTGTGTTCCTCACGTGTGCCCCAAAGAATGAGGTGATTTGGTAAAATGCTATGCCCAAGATAACCATCCGAGTGCCGGCGGTGGGGTGGTTCAAATAGCTTCGGCTATCACCTCATTTGTCCGGTCGTGATGGTCAAGTGGTTTAAGGCGTCTTGTACATACCAGTTGCGTTGCTCCTGGGAGTATGGGTTCGAGTCACTTCTGGGGGTGAGTTTTCATTCGCATATAGTCCTGGGGACCATTCAGGCTTGTTCGCATTTGTGTTCCTCACGTGTGCCCCAAAGAATGAGGTGATTTGGTAAAATGCTATGCCCAAGATAACCATCCGAGTGCCGGCGGTGGGGTAGGATACCTTGAGGATACCTTGAGGTGCTTCCGGGGCTTATCGTCCCCGCGGCCCGGTCATCGACCAGGCCTCCTGGTTGCTGGACTGATCAACAGGCTGTTGGACGCGGCTGCTCGCAGCCTGACGTATGAGTCACAGCCTGGTTGATCAGGGGTGGTTCAAATAGCTTCAGCTATCACCTCATTTTGTCCGGTCGTGATGGTCAGTGGTTTAAGGCGTCTTGTACATACCAGTTGCGTTGCTCCTGGGAGTATGAGTTCGAGTCACTTCTGGGGTGTGAGTTTTCATTCATATATATATATATATATAATATATATATATATATATATATATATATATATATATATATATATATATATATATATATATATATATATATATATATATATGTATATATATATACATATATATATGTATATATATATATTATATATATATATATATATATATATATATATATATATATATATATATATATATATATATATATATATATATATATATATATATATATAGTATAGTGTCTCAAAACGAAGCAAAAACCGTCGTGGCTGACCCAAGAGTTCCAATGACAATTTTAAACTAGGAACACAAGTGACCAAAAAAATTGAAGAGGGCAGCACAGTAGGAGCAATTAGGTTACTTACCAGCGAAGACACAATCGCCCCTAGAAATCCCGCTACCGCCAACTCACTGAGAGAGAAGCACCCTCCTTAGAGTACCGTGGGAACCCACTGCTCGGGACACAAATGTCCCAGACATGGGACCTCTATTCCTCCAAGCGTCAGAGGTATACAAAGCCATCATGTCATTTCCGCCAGGTTCGGCAGGAGGTTACACTGGAGTAAGACCTCAGCACCTCAAGGAGATGGTAAATCCAGTTCTCGGAGAAGTTGCCGAGACACTATTGTCAGAGGTCACGAAGTTTATCAACGACTGCCTCTCTGGGTTGATCCCAGATACAATTAAACCCTTTTTCTTCGGAGCATCCCTTTGTGCCCTTAAGAAGAAAATGGTGGAGTCAGACCCACTGCCGTGGGTAACACACTTCGCCGCCTTGTTGCTAGGGCAGCTGTCAGAAAAATTAGCATAGACGCTGCAACGATGCTTCGACCCCATCAAGTAGGTTTTGGTGTCCCCCATGGCTTTGAAGCAGCAGCTCATGCAGCACGAGCCTATATCAAGCACCTCCCAGAAAATAAGGCATTAATTAAATTAGACTTTAAAAATGCCTTCAACCAGGTAAAAAGGGATGTGGTACTGGAAGCAGTTCGAACAAGCTTTCCTTCTCTACTCCCCTTCGTCTCAGCAGGGTACAGTAGGGAATCGACGCTGTTGTTTGGGGAACATGAAGTTGTTTCTGCAGAAGGTGTCCAGCAGGGAGACCCACTTGCCCCTTTTCTTTTTTGCATGGCTGTTAAAGAGGTTACAAGCAGGTTAACCAGCGAACTCAACATCTGGTTCCTGGACGATGGCACCCTGGCAGGGACACAGGAGTCCCTGCTAGAAGATCTACAGCTGGTGAAATCTAAGGGAAAGGAGTTAGGACTCACCCTAAACCCTTTAAAGTGTGAATTCATATCATCTAGCCAACCAACCATAGAGGCAGTGCGAACCGTATTGCCAGGAGCCCAAGTGATCGCTCCCACCGACAGTGTGCTGCTAAGGGCACCTCTGGGCTCGAGCGCCATTGAGGTAGTCCTCGAAGAAAAGCTGAACGACCTGAGGAGGATGGAGGGAAGAATAGGGGCCTTGGACGCCCACGATGCTTTGTACCTTCTCACAAGGTGCCTGGCTTTGCCCAGACTGACCTATTTCCAAAGGTGTGCTCCCTCCTTCGACAGCCCAAAATTAACAGAATATGACTCGCTCCTAAGGTCAATAACCGTGAAAGTGTTAAACCTCTCCCTGCAAGATGACCAATGGGACCAAGCAACACTCCCAGTTAGACTCGGGGGAATAGGTATTCGCAAGGCGACACAGTTAGCATTGCCGGCATTCTTATCCTCGACTAGTGCTACAGGTGAATTAGTTAAGGACATACTACCAGAATACCTAAGAGACTCCATTGGAATTCATGATCCCAAATTCGCGGAAGGAGCCGGTCAGTGGGACACTCTTGTCAACTCTCACCCTCGACCAACTTCTCCAAATGACTGCAAACAGTCCAAATGGGACAGCCCCATAGTGGAAAACATCGCCACATCATTGCTGGAGGCAACTTCCAAGAAGGACAAAGCGCGTCTTCTAGCTGTGCAAGCGCCCCATGCCGGGGACTTCCTGTTGGCAGTCCCTAATTCCGCCTTGGGCACCCGCCTGGACCATCGGACCCTAAGTATTGGTGTTGTTCTGCGCCTTGCCGCCCCTATCTCCACCGAGATAGGGGCGTATTTGCGGCCATGCACGGGCAGACCAATACGGCAGTCATGGTCTCATCTGTCGTAAGACACAGGAAAAGATTGCCAGACACGAAGCAGTCAATGACATCATCAAGAGAAGTTTGGCTACAGCTGGGTGTCCAGCACAAAGGGAACCCCAGTTGTGCAGACCTGACAACAGCCAAAAACGCCCAGATGGAGTCACCCTGCAGCCGTGGAGGGAAGGTAAGCAGGTCGTGTGGGACTACACGTGTGCATCTACATTGGCCTATCTTCTTTACAGCACAGCTGAGGGAGGCGGGGCGGCCACCTTCAGGGAGACCCAGAAATCTATCAAGTACAGGGACCTAGAACGTTGTTACAGGTTCGTGCCGATAGGCTCTGAGACTCTGGGCGCCTGGGGGTAAATGTGCACTTAAGTTCCTGAAGGAGGTGAGCGAATAACTCATTGGGAAGACTAGCAACCCGTCCTCACACAAGACAGCACATATATGACTTAATGCTTAAAGTCAATATATTGAATGTGATTTAGTACATATGTGGTATATTCCCAGTTACCTTTTTTACCAAGGCCCAAACTCTTCCTCACGTACCAATTAACGTCTCACAGTACCCGTCCATCAACGTAGATAGCAGAATAGTCGTGATTGGTTCAATTATAATGAAAATTGAAGTTTTCAGGTCCCACATGGGTTGTGAAATTTACCTACTATTGTCCATGCTCCAAGAATATTACAGATCAGCTACATCCTATTGAAGGCTCGTAGTTTTGTTTTGAGAAATATTAGTTGTTCTTAGTAAATTATAATAAGCACTATAAATTATTACATAGAATAACAGTGCTTCACCAATCAATATTATATACCATAGTTTGTGCCTTAAAAATATTTAAAGAATGTTCTGTAGGAACGCTAACAGAAAACGATGTTATGTTGTCTATGGGGTAAACTACTGCAAACAGGATGGTATGGTGTCTATTATATCAACTATAGGATGAGTATAGGGTCCACTACCACCTGTTAGGTGGGTAAGGGGGTCCAATACCACCCGCAGGATGGGTATGGGGGTCACATCCACCCACAGGATGGGTATGGGGATCACATCCACCCAAAGGAAGGGTATAGGGTCCAATACCATTCACTGAATGTGTATGGTGTCCACTACCACCCACAGGATGGGTATGGGGTCCAATACCACCCACAGGATGAGTATGGCGTCCACTATCGCCCACAGGATGGGTATGACGCTCCAACCACCCATAAAATAAGTATGGGGTCCAATAACACCCACTGTATGTGTATGGCGTCCATTGCCGTTCACAGGATGAGTATAGGGCCTTATATAAATAAAAGCTTCATTTTAAATACATTACAATAGACATATTTATAGCTCAAGTGAAGATACATATGTTTTTATAGTAGCGCTCAGTAGCTTGTTGGGCATGGAGTGCAGACGCCTACGCACTTGCCGATATATTGTATAATTAACAAAGATACGCTAATAAAGCCTAAAGTCTTATATGCCTCCAGAAAGACCGAGATATGAACATTATTATGATTGCACCAAATGAAATATATCATGTTCGAGAACAAAGATATATTAATTTTAAATTAAGTTTCGACTCTTGCTCGGGCGAGAGAGATGGGGCGACTCTCGCCCCATCTATTGGAGATTCTGTCCACTAAAGACCCAAAGCTACTCAAACCCTCTTAGCACTATTTAAGTAATGAAGTAATATGATATATTTACTCACTATAATTGTGGGTGCTGAATGCAGAACATGAGAAAACATATATTTACTCCAAACTAATGTAATTTCATTATGAAATAAGTAGCATCAAAGGAAGTCGACGGTCCAAGCTTCAATGTTGTGGAGCGATTTATCCAAGTTTGGAAAGTGTTTGTTGGCATATCCAGTTGTCGCACTTCCCTGCACAAATTATCACAAATTTAAATTATAATGTTAAAAAGTAGAATACGCATTTTTAATAAAATCTTACATAACTAGCCAGAAAACATTTAACATTTATTAAAAAATATATGTTTGGAAGTTAAATCGACTTCATAGGAAAATAGTTTTGTTATATATACTCGTTATTCTTTGACATGCGTTCGCTACTTACACTACCATGTACTGTACTTATGTAATATCTCCCATGTCTCTTCACTCATCTCACCGAACCCTACAGGCTCTGTGATATATTGTTTAATTAATTGAGATTCACAAATAAAGCTTATAATTATATATGTTATCAAAAAGGCAGAGCTTAGTTTAGTTCATTTATTATGCACCCCATACCCATCCTATGGGCGATAGTGGAGTGTTACAGAGGCACATATGGGCTCAGGGACTGAGCCCCACAATTCATATAACCAAGCAAGTTATAATCTTGATAAGCTAGTTTCAAAAGTCAATGCACATTGTCACATCAACAATGGGCTCGAGACCGACCACATGTACAGTTTATAAATAAAGCAACTGACATATATGGAGGGCTAGTGTCACAATTGATATGTTTATCCTACACATAACCCCCTCTCCCCCATCCAATGGGCAGCGGTGGATAGGTTACAATCAAGTCGTTTTTTGCGTTTTATTCAGAGATTAGATCATATTGGGTGAGGAAAGATATTTATATTTTAAAGAAGGCTTCTTGACTGATGCTCTCCATTGATGGAAAATATACAACCTTTTGAAAATCAATGTTAGTTTGATATAGATATTGTAATTAACGAAAGTATTTATGTCATCAGAAAGGTAGAAATATAGGCTACATTTAAAATCCTTTGTCATAAATATAACTGAAGTGAAAACGAAGATATATGCGTTTTGATAGTTACTTGATGGCTAGCTCTGAGAGTGTGAAGCCCTGCACACCAGCCAATAAATTGTATAATTAGTTTCCATATATTTTAATTAATCTTAAAAATCTATATGTCAGAAGAAAGGAAGATGAAGCCGTTAATGTGACAACATTTAAAAATATATATCTCTTAAGTTAAATAAATAATACCACCTTATCGCCGGTGTCCGGACACATGAAAACTACCTAGGTATCAGTATCCAGCCAGGCGGGGATCACAGGCTGCACAATACTGATAAATTATGTAATGCACTACTTGTGGTCGATCTCGAACCCATTTATGATGTGACGACTTATAGAGAATTTTGTAACTAGCTCATCAAGATTGTATCTTGCTTAGCTAAATGAATTGTGGGGTTCGGTCCATTCATTTTCTTTCTTTATTATGCATCCGATAATACCCATCCCGTGGGCGGTGGTGTAAAGGATTACAGATGCACATAATCGGTTCAGGAACTGAACCCTCTAGTTCGTTTAGCTAAGCAAATATCAATCTTTTGACGCTAGTTACAAAATTATTAATGTACACATACTTATGCATACATGTACATATACATACGTATACATATATACATACACATACATATTTAATTACCCACACAAATACACACATCAGTAATCTTTTGTGTCACAAGTGATTCAACAAGAGGCTCACAACAGTCACTATACAAGGCACTTTACATCAATGAGGAGTCGCACAGTTACTAGTCTTGCTCCACACCCACCCAACTGGGCGGCAGCTTTACAGTCATGTGCTCCACACCCACCAAACTGGGCGGCAGCTTTACAGTTACCTGGTGTTATTCTTCACCTATATCTTTTCCTGGTTAATCTGTATTTACATTATGCAGTTCAGGTTTCGTCGCCATACTATAGTTCTTTCATACTATAGTTCTTTCATACTATAGTATATAGACACTTTCCCTTAAAGTTCTCTTGAAGATGTTGTCTCATATTCTGCATATCATACGAGGTTCACCAGATCTACACCGCTTGCAAGTGATGCAGCAAACGCCACAGCATATACCCCACTCATACTTGAGTCCCTGTGTCTGCTGACATTCATTATATTGCATATCAGCTTATCATCCTGGCAATTAGCAAGAGCATACAAGATAACTTCAGTAGATTTGGATGGTAATTTATGCCTGGTGTCGTATATGTTAATGTGTCCAGTTACTCCAATGTTGGAAACGGTGACCCAGTGACAATCATCAACTTGGATAATTTGAATAAATTCACCAATTGTAACTGGCCAGGAGAGGTCCCGCTACAACGCTGGGTCTTGAAGGCCTTCTACGCTTGGCACAGTTTGTTTGATGAGGTTACATGCAGATTTTATATGAAGGTCAGAGAGCTGTACATTTGTTCCAATGTTCATTATCTCGACATCGGTTAAATAATTTAACATTGTCGAATGTGAAGCACTGTTATCACTCTCCTTATTGTTGCATTGGTGTGAGGAGTGGCAGTGATTAGTGCAGTTTATTTTTTCTTTAAATAGGGACATTTATTTGTACTGCAGATACCAGTACAGTTGCACCGTTTCTTTATATATTTTATACTTGGGTTAGCAAGGCGAGACGCTTCTCTTAACGTGATACTGTTGGTATCAAACAGAAATAGTTTTTAAAGTATGTATCTTAATAAATTTAAACCTTATATTATTTAACATCAACAAATTAGATTTCGAATGTTAAAACCAATTTCAACCAATTAAAGGATTTATCCTTTAATGTTAAAAATTGTTCAAACTGAAATAAATATATAACACTGTACAGTACAGTTGTGTTTGCCTGCCACAGTCTGCCACAGCCTTGAGAGCACGGAGCCTCTCTCTACATTGGCGACCCAGTCTGGCTAAAACATTGCGGTACAGTAGAACCTCAAGACCAAGGTATTTGTATCTGGTAACATAGTCGAGCAGAGAGCCATCATCCAACTGCATTCTGCGAACGGCCCCACCCCGTCTGGGTGGGTGTCGGTTCAGGATCTTTGTTTTCTCTACTGAGATGACTAAGCATAGTTCCAGACATGTGTACAATACAGAGTTCAGAACATTTTGGGTGTTGGTATACCCATTGGTGTGGATCAGTATATCATCCACATAGCTAATGATGTGTTCGCTGGACCTTCTAGTTACTAAGTTTAAAAGTGCATTGATTAACACATTGAACAGAGTACGACTGAGGACACCTCCCTGTGGAGTGCCAAGTTCAAAATCTCTCGTTACACGCCTATGCCCTTGGAACAGTACAGATGACTTCCTGTTGGATAGATAGCCTCTTATCCACCGTAGAAGCCATCCTCCAACATTCATTTTAGCAAGTTCTCTCAGAATGACGTGTGGGTTAGCAATGTCAAAGGCTGACTTAAGATCTAGGAAAGTGGTATATGACCTATCAGTATGCAGGGTGAGGAATGTGGTAATACAGTGATGTACACTCTTTCCATGCGTAAAGCCATATATCTGGGGAGACAACATATTATTAATTTTGTAAAGGAGACGGTTGAGAACCATCCTCTCAAGACACTTATAGAGACAACTAGTGAGGGAGATTGGGCGAAAAGCACTCGGCTGGTGAGGTTTAGGAATGGGAATAATAACACTGTTGGTCCATGACTTAGGAAGCTCCCCAGTTACATAGCTCATATTATACAATTGAAGCAAGGGATTCCCTGGAACTAGCAGAAGCATATGCAGTATGCCGTAAGTAACTCCATCCTCCCCGGGTGATGTAGCTTTGCCTTTATGTAGAGCAGAATCTAGTTCGTATTCAGTAAAAAACATGTCACAGTCATCCTCTTGATGAAGCATGAAGTCAAGGAGCCTTGCCCTATCAGTATATCTATTATTTAATTCATTCTGTGAGGGTAGAGGAAGACTGTCAAAGCTGGAAGTCGTGGCCCAAGCATCAACAAGCTCATTTGCTCTGTGCAGAGGATTAGGGTACGAGATCTCTGCAGCATTTTTCCCTTTGATCTTGTTGATATCCTTCCATGCCCGACTTAGTGGCGTGTGAGAATTGAGACCACGGACAAAAGTTTCCCAGTCTGTCTGCCTCAGCTCCACCATACGTTCCCTGGCCTTAGCCAGAGCCGCTTGAAAGAGCCGAAGCATTTCAGCAGTGCGGGTCCTTCTATAAGCTAGTCCAATTATTCTGGCAGTGCGTTTTAGTGCATGCAATTTAGAATCATTATAATAAGCATAAGTGCTATGACCAGTGTAATTTGGGTTACGTGGCCTGGACGATGGATCAAGTGATTCTATAAACTGGTCGATAGTATCTGTGAGCTCATTGTTAAAATCTTCAACTAATGAAGGCTCAGATGAACTGCACCATTCTGACACATGAGCAACAAGATTGTCTCGTTGTTCGATGGGCACAGCCAGCCTCTTCCGCTTGAACATTCCGCCGGGAGGATAGAGCTTCCAATGCTTACAGTGGCTAATATGGCCAGATGATCAGACGCCATATCTGGCACTATTGACGAGGCACAGACGGTGTGGGCGACGTTGAAACCGAGACATAGATCAAGAATACCCCCGTAGATATTCGTCGGTTCAAGGTCACCCACAATCTGTGCATCATCGTGACTACCTAATAGTGACAACAGTTGGTTGCCGTTACGATTATTGAACTGCGAATTACCAATATTCCTATGCCTAGCGTTATAATCACCTATAATGATGGTAGGCACAGTCTGAATACAGATAGGAAGGTCAGCATAATTAAAGTTACAAGGAGTTGATTATTTAGTACATAGTTGTTTTTCTCTTAAATTGGATGATAGAGGGGAGTCTTTAACGTGATTGGGAATACATACATATACATACATACATACATACATACATACATACATACATACATACATACATACATACATACATACATACATACATACATACATACATACATACATACATACATACATACATACATACATACATACATACATACATACATACATACATACATACATACATACATACACGTCCAGTCAGCATATAGCTATTTCGGGACAAAATCCAATACAGTTTATATTGGTGAGACGCCACTGTGATGAGGAGTTTAAATATCACAGGAACTGTAGGTTAATGTGTGACATAGGTGAGGTTAGATGAGGCATCTACAAGCATCAGCTGGAGGCTGAGGAGTGTTGTGGAGGCTGGTGGTACTATGCCCAGATGTTGGAGGGTGGATTTGACTCTCCCACCCTCCCTCGCCCCCCCCCCCACATTGACCGCAGAACGTCTAAGGTTACTTTTCACTCTCGCTTACCAAGGGTATACCCCCCCCCCCCCAACACACACTCATGCATCAGATTCTTAACTTACAATATTTATGATTTACCAATTTATGTTACTACAGTGACTCTCAATTTCACAATATTGTGTAAACTTTGATGAATCGCACGTCTATGGGTCATCCAATAATGTTAGCAGACTTCTAGATGTTACCACTGCTAGGTTTAGGCTCAGCTACAAGTACCTCTGGGAATGTAACATCTGATGATGTAGATTTGACTAAATGTAAACTCTGTCAGCAGAACTATTCGCATACTTTGCGTCATTATATAATGGAATGTGAAAAAATCGCGGAATTTAAAGATAACAACATCAATAGTGTCCATGAAATGTGTATAAGTACTTCATTCATAATGATGTGCTGCCCGAAATCTTAGCGAAGTATCCAAAATTTGCTTACTGTAGGTAATGCATGCACATGACTGTAAAGCTGCCGCCCAGTTGGGTGGGTGTGGAGCACATGACTGTAAAGCTGCCGCCCAGTTGGGTGGGTGTGGAGCACATGACTGTAAAGCTGCCGCCCAGTTGGGTATGTGTGCAGCACATGACTGTAAAGCTGCCGCCCAGTTGGGTATGTGTGCAGCACATGACTGTAAAGCTGCCGCCCAGTTGGGTGGGTGTGGAGCACATGACTGTAAAGCTGCCGCCCAGTTGGGTGGGTGTGGAGCAAGACTAGTAACTGTGCGACTCCTCATAGATGTAAAGTGCCTTTTATAGTGACTGTTGTGAGCCTCTTGTTGAATTACTTGTGACACAAAAGATTACTGAATTGTGTATTTGTGGGTGATTAAATATGTATGTGTATGTATATAGTATACATATGTATATGTACATGTATGGATAAGTATGTGTACATTAATAATTTGTAACTAGCGTCAAAAGATTGATATTTGCTTAGCTAAACGAACTAGAGGGTTCAGTTCCTGAACCGATTATGTGCCTCTGTAATCCTTTACACCAACGCC
>WNGS01013892.1:0-19723 GCA_020271785.1 Procambarus virginalis
TACAGTAGAGCCTAGAGGATCGAGGAAGACCCGGAACGACGGTGAGTAACGGTTATTGTTAGAGCAACCACCTCGAGAGGAGATCCAGTCTACCGTTGCTTTAACCCGAACCGTGAACACCCCGACAATATATGTATTTGCGAACAAGCCTGAATGGTCCCCAGGACTATATGCAACTGATGTGCATATAGATATATCCGAGTGCCGGCGGGGAAGTGGTTCAAATAGCTTCGGCTATCACTTCCTTTTGTCTGGTCGTGATGGTCAAGCGGATTAAGGCGTCCCTGTACATATCAGTTGCATTGCTCCTAGCAGTATATATATACATACATACATACACACATACATACATACATACATCAAAGACTGTGACTGTTAAGTGTGGAGAGTGAATTACGTATCAGAGTGACTTTGGAAATCATCGGTCAGATACCATAGGTGGCACGCTTGCTACCAGGTACTGACTACAGCGCTGCCAAGTGTATCTGCAGCTTATACATACCTCTCTACCTGCTGTTAATACTACGGTATGTTGAGTGTGTTATATATATTTTTCAGTGATTAGTATACTGCACTGGAGTCAGATGGTGTGTAGTGCACTCTGAGGAGCTACACACGTGACAAAAGATGCATTTGACAAGATATCTCAGCTCGGACCGAGTGCCCTTGAAAACAGGCGCGTATGTGGAGCATAGGCCTAACTCCATGTGCCCCGCCTCCTAGTAGTGGCTCTGCATGCATAAATAGTGTGTGGAATTATTACTACTGTCCCTGCGTAATGATTGGAGCCCCCTTGTTGTGTGATTGATGTGTAACTCTGTGGTAAGTGGTGTGTGCAGCTCTGAACCTACCCAAGCGACACTAGACGCATGGCGACTCCTACCTTAGAGACGGCAGGTGCTGCCTCAGTGGCCTCACACCAGAGTGCTAGTACATCGTGTGGTTCACACGAGGAAGATACAAGCATGGTATCTCTCACAGTGGAGTCAAATGCTGGACAGGAGGAGCCCAATAGTAACGAACCTCCTTCGATAACTGTTGGGCCCTGGAGAAAGACAGGTTAACGAGTTAATACATCATAACCATGAGAAGAAAGAATCAACTTGCATTTCCCCCGAGCACGGGAACTGCAACGAAATATGCATGATTGGTTGAGGCAGCCAAACAACACCCTGGTGGTGGGTATGTGTTGGCGAATGGACATGCAAACCATGTCCGAATATACATGGAAGCACAATATTGAAAAAACTGTTGACCGGTGATGTGCTGACCGAAGAGGAAAAAGACACCATAATAATGCTCCACAAAAAGTATCGGATTTACTTGTCCTTGTGCTACCGCAGACTGATAAACTAAAAACACATGAACAATGGCGCCCTCTCAAACTCATAAAAACAGGTACAGTGTCATCAAGATACTGTGGTGTCTGTGTATAGCTGAGATAGTCTTGGTAGTAAGGTTGATGTAAAGTCATTCCTGGTTACTGACTTTAATACTTAAAAACGATTACATGATAGAGTAGCTCCCAAGCTTGGCAGGCGTCCTGTGTGCTGTTTACCTTCTCTAGTGGCGTCCAGCCGCCGCACATAGAAAACGGATGGTACCATTTTCTGTGAACATGACATCCCTCCTTTTCTTTAAAAAGAATGAATACAGGATGTCTACCATGCTTGTAGCACAAAGCAAAGTTATTGACACAAAGTAAGTTATTAACATATCAAGAGATATTGCATACATTTAACATTAATTAAACACACAAAGAATTTAAACAATCTTTACCACAAAGGATTTCAATGTTAAAAATACATATGCAATGTTAAACAAACATGAAAGAAACTGTAATACAAAGTTACAAAATATTGAATGAGAGATCTGCATTATTCAAACAATATTAAATTTAGTTCAGCATAACAAGTAAATACTTTGCATTACATAGGAACACAATTAATCATCATATCGTGTAGGGCGTTTAACATGTCGTTTTGGACGAGAGTCCTTAAATACAAAAACATCCCTCGATGAATTGTTTATCGAGTTATAACTCATTTTTTCTTTTTCTTTGCACGACTTTGCACTTCATCATTTTCTACACTAGTTGGAATCACTTTGAAATAAGCCATATTACGTGTTATACTATGATCTCTATTACTCGCTGTTACCATAGTTCCTTTTACACTAATCACTTTATATGGTTTTGTATCATACGGCATATCTAGCTTTCCCTCTTTTTTCTTTTTAACGAGAACAGTATCTCCAACCTTTATGAATTGTTCCTTTGCACGTTGATCATGAGCAATTTTCATTTTGCCCTTGGCTAGTGCATCCTTCTGAGCGAGACGTTTATCCGTTACCTTGGCTGGCATGACAGGTAGTGCGATTCTCATAGGACGTCCAAATAAAAGTTCGCCAGGCGACTTGCCCAGTGTTCCATGCGGTGTTGCACGGTAGTTCCTGAGAAAAGCATACATAGCTTGTTTCCAGGATCGTCCTTCGGCATGAGCACAGCGTACAGCTTTCATGAGAGGTTGCATGAATCTCTCGACTTCTCCATTTGCTTGTGGATGTAGTGGCATCACACGGCGGTGTTTGAATCCAATATGCTCAGCAAAGTTGACAAAGTCTTGTCCATTAAATGGCGGTCCATTGTCCGTCTTGACAACTTCAGGAATGCCAAAGTTTGAAAAGATCTTGTCGAGTTTCGGGATGACAGCCTTTGCAGATGTGGAAGTGATGATTTCTACTTCTGGATAACGTGAGTGATCATCAATGACTACCATCAAGTACTCTCCAGTTGGTAGCGGTCCACAGAAATCCATCGATACTTCCATCCATGGTGCAGCAGGTAGTGGTGAAGGTTGTAGAGGTGTTGGTCTTGAAGTATCCACTGCAGCTTGGCAAGGGACACAGGCATCATGCATGTCCTTAGCTTGACGATCAATGCCAGGAAACCACACCTTTTCTCGTAGCAGCTGTTTGGTCCTTACAAGACCTTGGTGTCCTTGATGTGCAAGCTTCAGAGCACGTTGCTGGAGAACAGCTGGAATGACGATACGAGTACCTCGCAGCACGGTGTCGCGTTGTTGCGTAACACTTAATTCTGTCTGGATGCGTTCAAGTGCTTTGAATGCATCTTGGTCAACTCCTGAGGGTGGGATGCGTGGAAACTTTTTCTTAGTCAATGCATCCACTGTTGCTTGCAGAGTTGGGTCCTCTAGGGTTGCAGTACGGATTTCATCAAGAGTGAGAGCCTTAGGGACTGCATCACAGGTTACAGAGTGTACATATTCCTCGGCAACTTGCTGATGCTTGGTGATGGTGAAACTGTTGGCAGGATGTCGACTGATGTAATCAGCGGGATTGCCTGCACCTGGCTTGTATTTCACCGTAAAGTTGTATGGTTGCAGACGAAGAGCCCATCTCTCAATGCGAGCTGGTGGTTTGGACTTTGGATTATTGAAGATGGTCTCCAACGGTTTGTGGTCAGTGACTATCGTGGTAAAGGGTGCACCAAGCAGATACACATTGAAGTGTTCACAGCCCCATACAAGAGCAAGAGCTTCCTTCTCTGTCTGACTGTATCGTTGCTCAACATCTGTGAGAGAACGGCTGGCGTAGGCAATTACTACTCTTGAATCTGGTTGACCAGGTTTGTGTTGGGCTAACACAGCACCTAAACCAACAGGACTAGCATCCACCGTTAACTCAGTGTCCATTGATGGATCAAAGTATGCAGCAGTCGCATTTTCTACTAGTGCATCTTTCACAGCATCAAATGCATTTTGCTCGACATCGCTCCAGTACCATGATGCATTTTTCTTCAGGAGCTCACGTAGAGGCTTCGTAATGGTAGCAAAATCTGGAATGAAGCGAGAACAGTAGTTTGCCATTCCCAGAAAACTATGTACTTCAGTGGATGTTGAAGGAGGTGCAGCATTCTTGATATCTGCAACTTTCTTAGGATCTGGAGATAGACCTTTGTCACTAAGTACATGTCCAAAGAATTCAATTTTATGTTGATTGAACTCACACTTTGCTCGGCTTAGCGTCAAATTCTTTTCTCGTAAGCGTTGCAATGTTGCACGAAGAGCTTTGTCGTGTTCAGCTTGGGTACGGCCATAAACAATGATGTCATCAGACATGTTGTCAGCATTAGGTATATCTTGCAATACCTGGCTGATGATGTGCTGGAATACTTCAGCAGCACTGTTAATACCAAAACTCAGGCGCTTGTACCTATACAGACCTCGATGTGTCGTAAACGTTGTGATGAATCGACTCTCATCATCAAGTTCAAGCTGATGATAGCCCTTGTTTAAATCTAACTTGCTGAATACAGTTGCACCATTCAAGCGGTAAATCATATCATCTACAGTGGGTGTAGGATGGCGTTCACGCATTATTGCCTTGTTGGGAACACGCATGTCTACACAAATGCGTATCTCATCTGGATTCTTCGGCTTTGGTGGAGTGACAATTGGGCTTACCCATGGTGTTGGGCCTGTTACCGGTTCAATGATATCTAGTTCTATCAGCCTATCCAGTTCGGCATCGACTTTCTTGCGAGTATGGAATGGTTGTCGGCGATGTGGTTGGGCAACTGGAATTACATCTGGGTTGATATGCAGATGTACCTTGCTATCAGTATAACAACCTATGGATTTAAACCGATCAGAAAATTCAGCAACAATAGCATCAACATTGTTTGCAGATTCCACTGCTACAGCATTAGAAAGCTGAAGTAGCCCCAATTTGGTTGAAGTCTTGTAACTGAGTAAAGACTCCTTTGCATTCCTAACAACATGGAATGTAGTAATGAGCATTGCATTCTTTGACTTAATCTCTGCAGTGAAAGTTCCAATCACTGGTAAGGCTACCTTTGAAGCATAGGCAGTGGCTTTGCCATTATATTTTTCAAGCTTTGGAACTGTTTTTTAAATTTTTCATAGTGGCACTCAGCAATGGTGTCAATGTTTGATCCAGTGTCAATGAGAATTTTGAGACAAATGCCAGCAATGTATACTATAGTCTCTGGGTTGTTTGGAAGATCATTCCATTTTGTGATTGATTGTACTCCATAAATATAATCACATTCACTGTCATCTGAGACTGGTTGTAATGAAATGTTGTCTTGTATATTATTAACATTCTTGATTTGAGGTGCAATATTGTGTTTGCCACCTCGACTCCTATGACTTGATCCTCGTACATTGCTTTTATTTATTGATTGTGGTTTCTTTAGTGCGGAACGACACATAGCACCAAAATGACCTAGTTTTCTACACTCATAGCACTTCTTACCTTGTGCAGGACAAACATTATCTTGGTGTGGGTAGTCTCCTCCACAATTGTAACATTTATTATTGACAACCTCTGATGTGAGTCGTTGTGACTGCTTGAGTCTTGTTCCATGACTCCAGTTGTGATGTGGTTCTCGGCTCAATTTAATGTTAGGTTTGGCATGATATCTTCTATGATCATGGTGTACTCCCTGAACCTTACATACTTCATGACTGTTAGTAACAGTGGCAGAACCGTTGTTGGCACTGCACTCCATGGCACGAGCATCACGTGCAGCATCTTCCATTCGACGAGCCATATCCAGTATCTTGTTAAGAGAACTTTCATCATCAACAAGTTCTAGAGCTCTTCGACGAAGACGTGTAGATGTGCATGTTTCAATTATTTGCTGTTTGATTTCGTTGTCAACATCAGCAAACTCACAGTGGGCTGCTAAACCCTGCAGACGTGTATGGTATTGATCAACAGTTTCATTAGAGAGTTGTTTTGCTCTCCTGAAATGCATAATTTCCATAGCAGTATTTTGCCTTGGTTTGAAATGCTCAGTTAATTTGGCCTTGGCAGTGTCATAATCTTTAGCACCACCAGTATCTTTCAGTGTATCAAAGATGTCACAAACTCTATCACCTGCATAATGAAGCAGAAAGGCACGCTTTCTTTCAGCACTTTTGATGTCAGAAACTATCAACAAATTTTCAAACCTTTTAAGCCATTTGACCCACCTCTGTGACAGGTTTGTCTGGTCACAGTCAGGATCAAATGCAGGAAACTGAGGTATATTTGCCATTTTTACTGAATAAATTTAAACTTATCACTTAAAATGTTCCTCAGAATATATAACACTTACTGCACTGTATATGTTATTTAAGAATTCACTGTAATTACTTTAATTTTGCAAAGCACACAAGCATTTTAATGCAAAAGTTCACAACAGTGCACAACACAGCAGCAACTGACTTCTTACCTAGCCCTTGTGTACATGTGTTGTTCCTACTCACAGCAACACAGCAGTTGTTAGCAGTTGGTACAGCAGTTGTCAGCAGTTGGCAGCAGTAGGCAGCAGTAGGTTCGCAGCGTGAAGAATTTTGTAGCACGAAGCGTCGTTTCGTAACCAAAACATCGGGTTTTGTACACTGCATCAAAGCGTCGTTTCGTACACAGCGTCGGCAGATTCCTCTCACACAGCAACACTCAGCACAGCTTGGGTAGCACACAGCATTGGCCAGCACACAGCAACGGCCAGCACACAGCAACGATCAGCACACAGCAACAGTCAGCACACAGCATGGGGTTGCATACAGCATCGGGTATGGTGCTCACAGACAGCTTCTCCTTCCTCCTCTGGGCGAGACAGCATGCTCCTTCCTTGTGTTTTGTTGAACAAAATACCTGCGTTCCCAGTTCATCGTCGTCGCCAGTGTGGTGTCTGTGTATAGCTGAGATAGTCTTGGTAGTAAGGTTGATGTAAAGTCATTCCTGGTTACTGACTTTAATACTTAAAAGACGATTACATGATAGAGTAGCTCCCAAGCTTGGCAGGCGTCCTGTGTGCTGTTTACCTTCTCTCGTGGCGTCCAGCCGCCGCACATAGAAAACGGATGGTACCATTTTCTGTGAACATGACAGATACTCAGTTGGAATATTGCTTCTCTTAGAAAATGGTATTCTGACCTCCATCATAAGGTTATAACTAAAGACATAGATATTGCCTGCCTCCAAGAAACCCTAACTCCCGCAGGTGAAACCCCACAGAATCTGCCTAGTAATCAGTGTTATAATACCAGATCAAAGAATACGTGGCTCATTTATGTTAAAAAATCCCTGCCACATCAGCCACTTCCCGCCCAACAACGTGAGGGGTTTCAATATCATGGTATCCGGGTACACGTTGGTAACTCTACACTTAATGTTTTGAATGCCTATGAACCTACTGGCCTCCTCCAGTATACCGACCTACCTAATTTTGCACATACTGACCCTACGATCTTAATTGGGTATTTAAATGCTAAACACAAACAATTAGGGGATCAACTCACAAACACAAATGGGAGAAGATTGTTGGCACTTTTCGATGCATATGGTGGTGTTCAAATTATCAGTAAGAATCAACCAACGCAAATATATGGAGGAGTCCTAGATAGGTGCATTGGCTTTAACCTGTCATACACAACTCATGAGACTGATATTATGGATGACTTAATGTCTGACCATTTAGCCATAACAGCTAACATACACGTGGCTAATGTTGACCTACCTGGCACTAAGCTGAGTAGACACAGGCTAACAGTAAGGAAAGAGCAAGAAAAATTCTTTATAGACAGCATAGCGCATTGGTATAACAATTATGAGCCTGAGAATGTACAACAGTTTTATGATGACCTCGTGAATAACACCTATGAGGCCATTAAAAATAGTGAGTCACACCAAACAAAAAGACGTACCTGTAAGGCGGTCAGACTCAACCAGTACTATGATGATGCTAAACTGAAAGAGCTTAAATCAATTGCTAGAGAGACGGGTAAAGCATATAAGAGCCTTAGAACTCCTCAAATGTTAAAACTGTTTCAGGCCGCGCTTGCAGCGGCAAGGGAGAGAATGACTGAACTGAGACAAACTTAATGGGAGGGTTTTGTTAGTGGACTTAACCTGCATACTCCCCTGGGCAAAGCCTGGAAAGGTATAAACAAAATTATTGGCAAAAACAATAGACAAGTTTCACATCCAAACCCGCTACAGAAAGCCAACCAGTTAATTACAAAATGGGCTCAGGTTTCCAGCTTTGGAATGTTACCAGCGAGCACTAGGGAGAAATTGCAGGCTTGATTAACCATCTGGGTGGGATGTGACCGCTGACATTGGCTAGGTTAGGTTAACCTAGGTTAGGTTAGGTTAGGATGGTTTAATAGGGTTTACGAATAACAGAAAAATAGGAGCAATGACCGAAAACACGAGGTATTGTAGCTGAATATCGACTCTGATGAAGCACAGAGTATAGGTGAGGTATTAAGCCTGATTGAGAGTTCACACTTATGTGTGAACCTCCTGGGATCCGCATTTAGCACGTTGATGCCTCGCGCCGCATTAGGGATGATGACGTCAGAAAAGAAGGTAACTGCAGAAGACTTGCTTTTACTGAATGTGTATTTTGATTTGTTATATTCTACAGCAAGGTGTGGCATATTAGGCATGTTTTTGAGCGAATGTGAGATGTGTATATATATTTATATACGTGCATAAATATTTATGTGTTATGAAGTAATATTGGATTAGTACTGAAATCGCATTGAAGTCACCATGCCTGGCAGGGGACTGTTTTCATAGAAATGACTGATAGGGTGAACACTGAGATACATCATAGTTCATGCTCTGTGTTGCTCCCCCTTTGATACATGTAATGGACGATGGTTGGAAGTAAATAGGAAATTTAAAATAGACTAAGGTTGATGGTATTTTACATTAGGTTTCAGGACCACTGTTGTAACGAAAAACAAACGACTCATAGACCGGCTTTTTAATCCCCTTGATCGTGCCTGTACGGGAACGCTGAGCGGCTAGCTGGTGACGTCATATCTATTAGCAATGCCTGTGCATGGGTTACTGGGGCAACGAAATTTTGGTATGCCAGGAGCCGGCCTTTTAATCCTACCCCTAGGCAAATTGAAGACTAGCGACCTGATGACGTCATTTGTCCATTACTGATGCCTGTGAATGGGTTACCAGGGCAACTCAAAACGAGCATGCCAAGTCGGTGCAGTCAAATCTCACCGGGGTAACTAAAAAACAGTGTGCCAAATCGCGGCCGTCAAATCTCACCGGGGTAACGAAAAAACAGTATGCCATAGACCGGCCGTCAAATCTTACCGGGGTAACGAAAAAACAGTATGCCACAGACCGGCTGTCAAATCTCACCGGGGTAACAAAAAAACAGTATGCCATAGACCGGCCGTCAAATCTCACCGGGGTAACTAAAAACGGGTATGCCATAGACCGGCCCTGGAAAAAAGCAAAACGGCCGGTCTATGGCATACTCTACACTACTTAGGTACTACTTAGGTTAGGTTAGGCTAACCTAACCCAATTGTTTACCTAAGTTATTATTATATTATTTTATCATACCACATATGGTGGTCTAATCTACTATTATTTCAACAATTATTACTAGTTATGAATACTACTACTACAATAACTAGAATGGCCTTATCTGAGCCTGTAGTAAGGGCCTGCTAAGGCTGTGTCATGTTAGCATCTATGTGGGTGTGGCCCTGTGCCTCATGGTGCCAATGGCGGCTGTGGAGGCCTACAAGGCTGCCAACAGCTAGGTACATGTGCATAGTTCTACTGCTCAGCTACTTGCTGTTCCAAGTCACAATTTTACCTGTATGGGATGCAAAGAGTTAATATCTGTTCCCTGAACATATCAATACAGGTATAACATGGTATGTGAGGGCTGTAAAAATGGGGTACACGTACATGGTTGGGGTGTTTCCCATATATCATAACCGACTTATCTTTGCTATTAAACAGTGCACTAGAATAATAAACAAATACTTGGTAAGCCGGATACAATCGTTGTTGTAGTTGTTGATAGGCTGTGTTGCTGGTTGTTGACACGTAAATAGGTGTCTAGGTGTTAAACCAACTCTGGAGCCATGTGTGCAGCGTAAGGCTGCTTTGTTATTGTTTACGTGTGAGCGTGGCGTCTGTAAGAGACGCTCTCCTTCCCTTGTTCCAATATTGTGGTTCTACTTCTAAGTTAAATTTACGTTAACAAGGGAATCAAGCTATATTTTGGTGTTAATAATTATATTCAGTCTTATTGAACACTTTTTTATTCAATTTAGACATTAAACTGTTGTATGAACAGTGGTTTAATAATGTAAATACTGCGGCGACGTCGATGACGTCACGGATTCTCCCATTCTCTAATTTTAAGAAGATACTTTTAAGGGAAGACTATACTATTTGTGTATGAGTGTGTCGGTTTCCCAACAAAACTTTAGCTAAAACAAAATTGAAACTTTGTGGTAACCTTAAATGTTTAATAAACGTAGTTTTTGGTATTGCTGTTTTAAATATATAAATGTAGAAATAAAAAATATATTTCTACATTTAGTAAAATATAACAGGATCATCATAAAGGTAGGTTCATAATTTTTATTTATTTTTTCACTTAATGGAGAATCCATGGTGGTGGTAGTTGTTTTTGGTGGGTTGTGGTTGGTGGTGGTGGTGATTGATTATTGTGGTTGGTGGTAGTGGTGGTTAGTGGCAGTGGTGAGTGATGGTCACAGATGGTGGTAATGACTGATGGTGTTCGTGGTTGCAGTGAACATGTTAGTGTGGTGTGGTAGTGATGGTATTGTGGTGCTGGTGTGTTGTAATAGTTGTGGTGTGGTAGTAGTAGGGTACTAATTGTGGCGTGGGTAGTAGTTGTGGTGTGGAAATAGTGGTGTACTAGTTGTGGTGCACTAGGTGTGGTGTACTAGTGGTGGTGTACTCGGTGTGGTGTACTAGTGGTGGTGTGACAGTAGTGGTGTACTAGGTGTGGTGTACTAGTGGTGGTGTACTAGGTGTGGTGTACTAGTGATGGTGTGACAGTAGTGGTGTACTAGTGGTGGTGTACTTGTTGTGGTGTGGCCGTTAGGCCAGGGCCAACCTCCCTGGCCGTTAGGCCAGGGAGGTTGAGGGAGGGAAGTCGTACCGCTCGCGCTCCGTTAAAATCGCGACATTAACCGGGATTTCTTAGGACCACAGCCTTGGATTACCGATTACAGGCATAACAAGTGCATAGTGACCCGCTGGAAAATTTGAAAACAGTCATTATCAACGGAACTTTGTGTTAAATAGATAATAAACGGGAGACCACGTGTGGGCCAGTGCATGAGGCTTTGTGTACGTGCGTGTATGAGAAAAAAATAGTGAACGGTGATTCGTGGAACAGTGAAGTGGAACGGGTACCACAACAACATATAAGTTGGAAGTGAAAGAAAATCGTGCATAGAATATTATAAATATAGAATGCTAGAAATATAGAATAGTGGCAAGAAGCGGCATCAGTAGGCTGTTTCCACAAGCCACGCGAGGCCTACCCCAGGGCACGTCCCACAGGGATAAAATACGGAAATCATATAGTGTACTATGGAAATGTGAATCTAATAATTAGCAATAAAGTGAGTGAATACCATTGCAAGCCGGAAATTAGGCGGAAAATCCCTTGTAAGAATACAAGCAAAGAAAAATCAGTGTTATAAATCGAGTAGCTGGAAACTGGTGACATCAACCTGGGACGACAAGAGGTCACCTGTACCGCACCGGGGACCAGCTTCGCTACCCTACGCTAAGTACCTGCCATAAAGTTTGAACAAAATAACATACATAATATTAAAATCTACGGTATACATATAGTATTATAAATATTAAATATATAAAAATATACATATAACTTTATAAAGAGTTAAAAGGACTGACATCAACAAGTGATCCACACAGTAAACCACAAATACAACAATACATCAGAAAATGGAGAGGTGTGGCGAGTGCTCGGGAGTACTGGGAAAACGTAATGTAGGCGTAACGTGTTGCATCTGTAACATGAGATTTCACCTGGGCTGTACAGAAGTATCTCCAGGATGCACAAAAAGGCAAGGAATTTACTGGGTCTGCAAAGATGACAGATTAATGTTAGAGAACATAACTAAACTGATGAAAAACATTCCCGAGTCACAGAGATTACCATTCACAGACAAGCTACCAGTGATATATGCAGACTGGGATAAGACAACATTGGTTAACGACCAAAACCCAGGAACAGATAGTTTAGAGAACCGCAGCAGTAATGTGGAGGAAGAGGGTATTGTAGTACATAATAGCAGCAATATTGCAGAGTCAGGTAATATAAACGATGTGAGCAACAGTGAGACAGAGTGCATAAATGAAGGAATTGGGACGAAAAGCGGAGATGGCTCCAATAAAGAGGTAGACAAGACAGACACAGATATAAATACCTTGAAAAACGCAAAACCGGAACACATTTGCAAATTCTACGCTAAAGGAATATGCAAATATGGAAAATTAGGAACAAAATGCCATTTTCTGCATCCTCGAAAATGCAGGAACATGTTGGCGAGGGGTACATGCCGTTTTGGAACAGGGTGTAGATACTTCCACCCCAAATTATGTCAATTTTCAATTAGGGACAAAAAATGCTACAATCTTCAGTGTCCGGAATTCCACGTGAGAGGTACACAACGTTATAGACGGGAAAATCAGTATGACACTACTGGCAATTTTTTAGAGGAAGGCAGAAACAGAGCAGAAAATATAAGAGAGAGGAACAGTCAGATGGAACCACCACAGGATTACAGAGGGGAAGGGAGATACCCACAAGTCTGGAATACACATTACCAACAAACACACAGGTACTACACCACACAACACTCGCCCCACTACCGAAACTGGACGAATCACTTCGAAAACAACACACCCTGGACGCAAACACAGTGGCCCCCTTACCAGAGCCTCAGATATTAACACCAAGTAAGGCATCCAGCACTTCCACTACCACGATAACATCATTTATATTTGCCAACATTCAAGGTATAAAAACACGCAAATCCAACAAAGTTCACTTTATAGATGGTCTCCTTCATGAGGCAAATGCAGTGTTTGCAGCCCTAACAGAAATCCCACACAAAGGACTACCATGATGGTGAAATATGGATCTCAGAGTACAATCTTTTCAGATGTGATAGGAAACACCGGCTTCAGGGTGGGGTCAGCCTATACATCAAAGACACACTCATCTGTACTGAGCTGCTAAACACCTCGAATGATATGGTGGAAGTGCTGATAATCAAAATAGAGATTATAAATGTAGTTATTGTCCTTGTATATAAGTCACCGGAGGCAAACCCTCAGCAGTTTAAAGACCAACTAATGAAAGTAGAACACTGCTTGGAAAACCTCACAAATCCAGCTCCGAACATCATTCTGCTTGGGGACTTCAACCTACGGCACCTGAAATGGAAGCACCTGGCTAATACAGTAATATCAGAAAGAATACCAGGAAGTAGCCTTAATGAACAGGCACATGCAAATGACCTGCTACGGATGTGCGACAGGTTTGCCTTAAACCAGCAAATAGTAGAACCAACCAGGAAGGAGAACACGCTGGACCTCATTTTCACTAATAATGATGAATTGATCAGGAACATAATGATTACAAATACCTGTTACTCAGATCACAACTTAATTGAAGTTATGACAACCATGGGGAATAGACCTTCAAAACCAGTCCAGATTCCCGGTGGAGGAGATTTCAGCAAATTCAACTTCAATAATAAACAGATAAACTGGGAGCAAATAAACCAGGACTTCACAGAAATAAACTGGGAAGAACAGCTAGGAAATGCGAACCTGAACCAGTGCCTGGAAAAAATAAGCTCAGTAGCACTAGAAATATGTACAAACCGCATCCCCCTAAGAAAAAAGAGGAAGAGATGCAGATTGGAACGAGAACGTCGTTCCCTATATAGGCGAAGAAAACGAATCGCGGTACAACTTGAGAGTCGCACCCTATCTCAGGAACGGCGAAGAAGGTTAGGTAGCGAAATAGGAAAAATTGAACTCAAGCTACAAGAATCATACAAAACGCAGGAGAGGGAAAGAGAGCAAAAGGCCATCAGTGAAATAGAGAGAAACCCGAAATATTTTTTCTCCTATGCAAAATCAAGATCAAAAACCACATCTAGTATCGGGCCCCTGCGAAAGGAAGATGGAACTTTCACCGATGACAACAAAGAAATGAGCGAGCTACTGAGGAAGCAATACGACTCTGTCTTCAGCGAGCCATTAAACGCACTAAAGATCGATAACCCAAATGAATTTTTCATGGATATGATACCAACATCAAATCATATATCAGACGTCACCCTATCCCCACTGGATTTTGAAGAAGCCATAAACAGTATGCCTATGCACTCCGCACCAGGCCCGGATTCTTGGAACTCCATATTCATCAAGAACTGTAAAAAACCACTATCGCAGGCCCTTCACATTCTGTGGAGACAAAGCCTAGATACTGGCGTTATTCCTGATATACTAAAAACAGCAGAGATAGCACCACTTCATAAAGGAGGAAATAAGGCAGAGGCAAAAAATTACAGACCGATAGCACTAACATCGCACATCATAAAAATTTTTGAGAGAGTGCTAAGAAGTAAGATCACAAAATACATGGAATCACAGCATCTCCATAACCCCGGACAACATGGTTTCAGAACAGGGCGCTCTTGCCTGTCGCAGTTGCTGGACCACTATGATATGGCATTAGATGCTATGGAAGACAAACAAAACGCTGATGTAATTTACACAGATTTTGCAAAAGCTTTTGATAAATGTGACCATGGTGTTATTGCCCATAAAATGCGCTCAAAAGGAATTACCGGAAAAGTAGGCAGATGGATCTACAATTTCCTGACCAACAGAACCCAATGTGTAATAGTCAACAAAATAAAATCCAACCCGTCAACCGTTAAGAGCTCAGTCCCCCAGGGTACTGTGCTTGCTCCAGTACTTTTTCTCATCCTTATATCGGACATAGACAAGAACACAACCTATAGCACTGTATCATCCTTTGCAGATGACACTAGGATCTTCATGAGAGTAGGCAACATAGAGGACACGGCGAACCTCCAGTCAGATGTAGATCAGGTCTTTCTATGGGCTACAGAAAATAATATGGTGTTTAACGAAGACAAGTTCCAGCTCATGCGCTATGGAAAAAATGAAAATATAAAAACTGAAACCACGTACAAAACTCAGGCAAATCATAACATAGAACGAAAAGGCAATGTAAAGGATCTGGGTGTACTCATGTCGGAAGACCTTACCTTTAAAGAACACAATAAAGTAGCCGTCACAACTGCAAGAAAAATGACAGGTTGGATAACAAGAACTTTTCACACTAGAGATGCTATACCGATGATGACACTTTTCAAAACGCTTGTGCTCTCTAGAGTGGAGTACTGCTGCACAATGACAGCCCCTTTCACTGCGGGTGAAATTGCTGACCTGGAGAGCGTGCAGAGATCCTTTACTGCTAGAATCCACTCGGTAAAACATCTAAACTATTGGGACCGACTAAAGAGCCTAAATCTGTATTCCCTTGAGCGCAGGCGGGAGAGATACATAATAATTTACACGTGGAAAATATTAGAGGGGCTGGTCCCAAACCTGCACACAGAAATAACATCACATGAGACCAGAAGACATGGCAGGATGTGCAGAATACCCCCGTTGAAAAGCAGAGGTGCAACTGGTACTCTGAGAGAGAACTCTATCAACATCAGAGGCCCGAGATTGTTCAACACGCTTCCACTACACATAAGGGACATAACTGGCAAACCCCTCACAGTGTTCAAGAGAGAACTGGATAAGCACCTCCAAAGGATACCTGATCAACCAGGCTGTGACTCATACGTCAGGCTGCGAGCAGCCGCGTCCAACAGCCTGGTTGATCAGTCCAGCAACCAGGAGGCCTGGTCGATGACCGGGCCGCGGGGACGATAAGCCCCGGAAGCACCTCAAGGTATCAAGGTAAGGTGTGGTAGTGGTGGTGTACTAGTTGTGGTGTACTAGTTGTGGTGTGGTAGTAGTGGTGTGCTAGTTGTTGTGTGGTAGTAGTGGTGTACTAGTTTTGTTGTGGTAATAGTGGTGTGGTAGTAGTGGTGTACTAGTTGTGGTGTGGTAGTTGTGGTGTTGTAGTAATGGTGTACTATTTATGGTATGGTAGTATTGGTGTACTAGTTGTGGTGTGGTAGTTGTGGTGTGTTAGTAGTGGTGTACTAGTTATTGTGTGGTATTTGTGGTGTGTTAGTAGTGGTGTACTAGTTGTGGTGTGGTAGTTGTGGTGTGTTAGTAGTGGTGTACTAGTTGTGGTGTGGTAGTTGTGGTGTGGTAGTATTGGAGTACTAGTTGTGGTGTGGTAGTTGTGGTGTGGTAGTTGTGGTGTGTTAGTAGTGGTGTACTAGTTGTGGTGTGGTAGTTGTGGTGTGGGAATAGTGGTGTGGTAGTTGTGGTGTACTAGTTGTGGTGTGGTAGTATTGGTGTACTAGTTGTGGTGTGGTAGTTGTGGTGTACTAGTTGTGGTGTGGTAGTTGTGGTGTACTAGTTGTGTTGTGGTAGTTGTGGTGTACTATTTGTGTTGTGGTAGTTATGGTGTACTAGTTGTGGTGTGGTAGTTGTGGTGTACTAGTTGTGTTGTGGACGTTGTGGTGTACTAGTTGTGTTGTGGTAGTTGTGGTGTACTAGTTGTGGTGTGGTAGTTGTGGTGTACTAGTTGTGTTGTGGTAGTTGTGGTGCACTAGTTGTGTGGTAGTATTGGTGTACTAGTTGTGGTGTGGTAGTTGTGGTGTACTAGTTGTGGTGTGGTAGTATTGGTGTACTAGTTGTTGTGTGGTAGTATTGGTGTACTAGTTGTTGTGTGGTAGTATTGGTGTACTAGTTGTGGTGTGGTAGTTGTGGTGCACTAGTTGTGTGGTAGTACTGGTGTACTAGTTGTGGTGTGGAAGTTGTGGTGTGTTAGTAGTGGTGTACTAGTTGAGGTGTGGTAGTTGTGGTGTGGGAATAGTGGTGCGGTAGTTGTGGTGTACTAGTTGTGGTGTGGTAGTTGTGGTGTACTAGTTGTATTCACTTAGTTGTATTTTACGGGGGTTGAGCTTTGCTCTTTCGGCCCGCCTCTCAACTGTCAATCAACTGTTTACTAACTACACTAACTACTTTTTTTTTTCCACACCACACACACACACACACCTCAAGAAGCAGCCCGTGACAGCTGACTAACTCCCAGGTACCTATTTACTGCTAGGTAACAGGGGCATTCAGGGTGAAAGAAACTTTGCCCATTTGTTTCTGCCGGGTGCGGGAATCGAACCCGCGCCACAGAATTACAAGTCCTGCACGCTATCCACCAGGCTACCTGGCCCCAGTTGTGGTGTGGTAGTTGTGGTGTACTAGTTGTGGTGTGGTAGTTGTGGTGCACTAGTTGTGTGGTAGTACTGGTGTACTAGTTGTGGTGTGGTAGTTGTGGTGTACTACTTGTGGTGTGGTAGTACTGGTGTACTAGTTGTGGTGTGGTAGTTGTGGTGTACTAGTTGTGGTGTGGTAGTTGTGGTGTATTACTTGTGGTGTGGTAGTTGTGGTGCACTAGTTGTGTCGTAGTACTGTTGTACTAGTTGTGGTGTGGTAGTTGTGGTGTACTAGTTGTGGTGTGGTGGTACTGGTGTACTAGTTGTGGTGTGGTAGTTGTGGTGTACTAGTTGTGGTGTGGTAGTTGTGGTGTACTTTGGGGAGAACGTCGTCGGTCGAGGGAGGGGGAAGTCGTACATGGGCGCTCCGTTAAAATCGTGACATTAACCGGGATTTCTTAGGACCACAGCCTTGGATTACCGATTACAGGCATAACAAGTGCATAGTGACCCGCTGGAAAATTTGAAAACAGTCATTATCAACGGAACTTTGTGTTAAATAGATAATAAACGGGAGACCATGTGTGGGCCAGTGCATGAGGCTTTGTGTACGTGCGTGTATGAGGAAAAAAATAGTGAACGGTGGTTCGTGGAACAGTGAAGTGGAACGGGTACCACAACAACATATAAGTTGGAAGTGAAGGAAAATCGTGCATAGAATATTATAAATATAGAATGCTAGAAATATAGAATAGTGGCAAGAGGCGGCATCAGTAGGCTGTTTCCACAAGCCACGCGAGGCCTACCCCGGGGCACGTCCCACAGGGATTAAATACGGAAATCATATAGTGTACTATGGAAATGTGAATCTAAGAATTAGCAATAAAGTGAGTGAATACCATTGCAAGCCGGAAATTAGGCGGAAAATCCCTTGTAAGAATACAAGCAAAGAATAAATCAGTGTCATAAATCGGTAACTGGAAACTGGTGTCATCAACCTGGGACGGCAAGAGGTCACCTGCACCGACCGGGGACCAGCTTCGCTACCCTACGCTAAGTACCTACCATAAAGTTTGAACAAAATAACATACATAATATTACAAATATACGGTATACATATAGTATTATAAATATTAAATTTATAAAAATATACATATAACTTTATAAAGAGTTAAAAGGACTGACATCAACAAGTGATCCACACAGTAAACCACAAATACAACACAATACATCAGACAATGGAGAGGTGTGGCGAGTGCTCGCTAGTACTGGGAAAACGTAATGTAGGCGTAACGTGTTGCATCTGTAACATGAGATTTCACCTGGGCTGTACAGAGTATCTCCAGGATGCACAAAAAGGCAAGGAATTTACTGGGTCTGCAAAGATGACAGATTAATGTTAGGAGCATAACTAAACTGATGAAAACATTCCGAGTCACAGAGATTACCATTCACAGACAAGCTACCAGTGATAATGCAGACTGGGAAAAGACAACATGGTAACGACCAAAACCCAGGAACAGATAGTTAGAGACACCGCAGACAGTATGTGGAGGAGAGGGTATTGTAGTACAATAATAGCACAATATTGCAGAGTCAGGTAATATAAACGGTGAGCAACAGTGAGACAGAAGTGCATAAATGAGGAATTGGGACGAAACGCGGCAGAATGTTCCAATAAAAAGGTAACAAGACAGACACAGAATAAATACCTTGAAAAACCAAAACCCAGACACAATGTTTGCAAATTCTACGATAAAGGAATATGCAAATATAAAAATTAGAGACAAAATGCCAATTTTCTGCACTCCCTCGAAAATGCAGGAACATGTTAGGGGGGGGTACATGCCGTTTTGGACAGGGTGGTGAGATACTTCCAAACCCCAAATTATGTCAAGTTTTCAATTAGGGACAAAAATGCTACAATCTTCAGTGTCTGAAATTCCACGTGAGAGGTACACAACGTTTTAGACGGGAAAGATCAAAATGACACTGACTTGGCATTTTTTTAGAGGAAGGCAGAAACAGAGCAGAAACTATAAGAGGAGGAACAGTCAGATGGAACCCACAGGATTACAAAGGAAGGTAGATACCCACAAGTACTGAATACACATACCACAACACAATGGTACCTACACCAACAACACCGCCCCACCACCAAACCGGAACGGAATCACCTTCGAGAACAACACACCCTGGACGCAAACACAGTAGCCACCTTACCAGAGCCCTGCAAAGGTAACACCAAGAAAAGTCAACAGTCACTGTGGGCGCACCACCACGACAAATTGTATTGTCCACTCAGGTCACTGAACAGGAAACCCAAACATGACGCATAGGAAACAAAGTTCACCTTTAAGATTGTCTCCTGCAGAAGGGAGGGCAGAGGCAAATGCAGTGTTTGCAGCCCTAACAGAAATCCCACACAAAGGACTACCACGATGGCGAAATATGGATCT
>WNGS01013894.1:0-15481 GCA_020271785.1 Procambarus virginalis
CGATGGTCACATTTTGCCCAAACCCATCTGCAGTTTTCAAAATATCCGAAACATCCCAAAAATTCGACCCTTGAGCCGTATTGGAGCCAATTCAGGCTCTTTGTAAATATGCCATTGAAAGCAGCGATGGATCGCATTTTGCCCAAACCCACCCTGCAGTTTTCAAAATAGCCCAAACATCCCATGCGAGAGTGGGGGCTTACTCCTGCCGTTTACCCGTTGGATCTCCTCCAGTCTCCGCAATGTTCTCGCACAGAGAAAGCTCCACGGGTAAACGGCCGGAGTCAACCCCCGCTCTTGCATGTAGTGAACGAATTCACTACATATATTCAATCAACCAATCGTACCTCGTTAAAATAGCGAGTAACATATTGATCATGAGAGAAATGTTTTTATTGCATGTTTCGACGTTTCAGCCGCATTAGAGCTGACGCGGAGGAGGCAACGGCAACTTGTCTGATTAAAGCTAAAACCGCTCTAATCCGCTGAAACGTCGATATATGCAGTAAAAACAGGGTTTCTCTCCTAATCAATATCTTACTCGCTAATTTAACGAGGTACGAATAGTTGATTGAAAATAATGTATTTAATGTGAATTTGCAATAAATTACGCGTATACATCAGATTTGTCGCATATGTAATGAATTAATAACAATAAACTGACAATCCGTATCCAAGGAGAGAAACCCTGATTTTATTGCATATTTCGACGTTTCAGCCGCATTAGAGCTGTTTTTGCAGTACATCTTCTTTCTGGAACATACACGGAAAATCTGGAACATTTTAGTTAATTCTAATGAAAACACATTGATTTGTGTGATTTGAACGAATAATGGACTATCTCGTCGTATTTCCCACGTTTTTAAGGATTGCCAGTTTATTGTTATTAACTCATTACATATGCGACAAATCTGACGTATACGCGTAATTAATTGCAAATTCACATTAAATACATTATTTTCAATCAACCATTCGTACCTCGTTACAATAGCGACTAAGATATTGATTAGGAAAGAAACCCTGTTTTTATTGCATATTTCGACCTTTCAGCCGCATTAGAGCTGATGCGGAGGAGGCAACGGCAACATGTCTGATTAGAGCTAAAACAGCTCTAATGCGGCTGAAACGTCGAAATATGCAATAAAAACAAGGTTTCTCGCCTAATCAATGTCCTACTCGCTACTTTACCGAGATACAAATGGTTGATTGAAAATAATGTATTTAATGTGCATTTTCTATTAAATACGAGTTTGCATCATATATATCGTATATGTAGTGAATTCGTTCACTACATGCGAGAGAGGGGGCTTACTCCCGCCGTTTACCCGTTAGACCTCCTCCAGTCTCCGGCAATGTTCTGGCACAGAGAAAGCTCCAACGGGTAAACGGCGGAAATAAGCCGTTTATTTCAATGGGTCACAATAAAATGGGTCACAATAAAATGTGACCCATCGCTGCTCTCAGTATATGGCATACTTTCGGTATAAAAATTCGTAATTTCAAACTGCGAATACGGGCAGAGAGCGAGAATTTGGCTCCAAAATATGGCTCAAGCGTCGCATTTGGGAAGTTTGAGATATTTTGAAACCTGCAGGAAGGGTTTGGGCAAAATGTGATCCATCGCCGCTTTCAGTAATTGGCATATTTTCAGTAATTGGTTACAGAAAGAAGATGTACTGCAAAAACAGCTCTAACGCGGCTGAAGGAAAGCGAACTATCAGGGGGAAAGCACCAAGTCATTACGACTATATAGCACTGGGAAGGGGTCAGGATAAGGATTTGGGATGGGACGAGGGGAAGGAATGGTGCCCCAACCACTTGGACGGTCGGGGCTTGAACGCCGACCTGCATGACGCGAGACCGTCGCTCTACCGTCCAGCCTAGCGGCTGAAACGTCGAAATATGCAATAAAATCAGGGTTTCTCTCCTTGGATACGGATTGTCAGTTTATTGTTATTAATTCATCACACATGCGACAAATAAGATGTATACGCGTAATTGATTGCAAATTCACATTAAATACATTATTTCAATCAACCATTCGTACCTCGTTAAATTAGCGAGTAAGATATTGATTAGGAGAGAAACCCTGTTTTTATTGCATATTTCGACGTTTCAGCCGCATTAGAGCTGTTTTAGCTCTAATCAGACAAGTTACCGTTGCCTCGTCCGCATCAGCTCTAATGCGGCTGAAACGTCGAAATATGCAATAAAAACAAGGTTTCTCTCCTAATCAATATCTTACTCGCTAATTTCACGAGGTACGAATGGTTGATTGAAAATAATGTATTTAATGTGAATTTGCAATTAATTACGCGAATACATCAGATTTGTCGCATATGTAAAGAATTAATAACAAAAATCTGACAATCCGTATCCAAGGAGAGAAACCCTGATTTTATTGCATATTTCGACGTTTCAGCCGCATTAGCGCTGTTTTTGCAGTACATCTTCTTTCTGAAACATACACGGAAAATCTGGAACATTTCAGTTAACTCTAATGAAAACACATTGATTTTTGTGATTTGAACGAATAATGGACTATCTCGTCGTTTTTCCCACGTTTTTAATGATTGCCAGTTTATTGCTATTAATTCATTACATATGCGACAAATCTGATGTATACGAGTAATTAAATGCCAATTCACATTAAATACATTTTTTTCAATCAATCAACATTGCAAATGCACATTAAATACATTATTTTCAATCAACCATTTGTATCTCGGTAAAGTAGCGAGTAGGACATTGATTAGGCGAGAAACCTTGTTTTTATTGCATATTTCGACGTTTCAGCCGCATTAGAGCTGTTTTAGCTCTAATCAGACTCCGCATCAGCTCTAATGCGGCTGAAACGTCGAAATATGCAATAAAAACAGGGTTTCTCTCCTAATCAATATCTTACTCGCTATTGTAACGAGCTACGAATGGTTGATATAAATAATGTATTTAATGTGAATTTGCAATTAATTACGCGTATACATCAGATTTGTCGCATATGTAATGAATTAATAACAATAAACTGACAATCCGTATCCAATGAGAGAAACCCTGATTTTATTGCAAATTTCGACGTTTCAGCCGCATTAGAGCTGTTTTTGCAGCTTTCTGTAACATACATAATCTTCTTTCTGTAACATACACGGAAAATCTGGAACATTTTAGTTAATTCTAATGAAAACACATTGATTTGTGTGATTTGAACGAATAATGGACTATCTCGTCGTATTTCCCACGTTTTTAAGGATTGCCAGTTTATTGTTATTAATTCATTACATATGCGACAAATCTATCTCGTCGTTTTTCCCACGTTTTTAAGGATTGTCAGTTTATTGTTATTACGTCATTACATATGCGACAAATCTGATGTATACGCGTAATTAATTGCAAATTCACATTAAATACATTATTTTCAATCATCCATTCGTACCTCGTTACAATAGCGACTAAGATATTGATTAGGAGAGAAACCCTGTTTTTATTGCATATTTCGACGTTTCAGCCGCATTAGAGCTGATGCGGAGGAGGCAACATTAAATAAAGATGTACTGCAAAATACGTACTCTGCACGTATATATATATATACTTCTTAGACATCTTGGCTCCAAAATATGGCTCAAGCGACGAATTTGGGATGTTTGGGATATTTTGAAAACTGCAGGGAGGGTTTGGGCAAAATGTGACCCATCGCCGCTCTCAGTAATTGGCATATTTTCGGTATAAAAATTCGTAATTTCTAACTGCGAATACGTGCCGAGAGCCAGAATTTGGCCCCAAAATATGGATCAAGCGTCGAACTTGGGTTGTTTGGAATATTTTGAAAACTACAGGGAGGGTTTGGGCAAAATGCGATCCCTCGCTGCTTTCAGCAATTGGCATATTTTCGGTATAAAAGTCGTAATTTCAAACTGCGAATACATGCAGAGAGCCAGAATTTGGTTCCAAAATATGGCTCAAGGGTCGAATTTGGGATGTTTGGGATATTTTGAAAACTGCAGTGGGAGTTTGGTCAAAATGAGACCCATCACCGCTCTCAGTAATTAGCATATTTTGGGTATAAAAATTCGTAAGTTCAAACTGCGAATACGTGCTGAGAGCCAGAATTTGGCTCCAAAATGTGGCTCAAGGGTCGAATTTGGGATGTTTGAGATATATTTTAAAACTGCAGGGGGGTTTGGGCAAAATGTTACCCATCGCTGCTCTCAGAAATTGGCATATTTACGGTATAAAATTCGTAATTTCAAACTGCGAATAAGTGCAGAGAGCCATAATTTGGCTCCAAAATATAGCTCAATCGTTGAATTTAGAATGTTTGGGATATTTTGAAAACTGCAGAGGGGGTTTGGGCAAAATATGACCAATCGCCGCTCTCAGTAATTGGCATATTTTCGGTATAAAAAGTCGTAATTTCTAACTGCGAATACGTGCAGAGAGCCAGAATTTGGCTCCAAAATATGGCTCAAGCGTCGCATTTGGGATGTTTGGGATATTTTGAAAACTGCAGGGAGGGTTTGGGCTAAATGTGATCCATCGCCGCTTTCAGTAATTGGCATATTTTCGGTATAAAAATCTTAATTTAAAACTGCGAATACGTACAGAGAGCCAGAATTTGGCTCCAAAATATGGCTCAATGGTCGAATTTGGGATGTTTGTGATATATTTTAAAACTGCAGGGGGGTTTGGGCAAAATGTGACCCATCACCGCTCTCAGTAATTGGCATATTTTCGGTATAAAAATTCGTAATTTTAAACTGCGATTATGTGCAGAGAGCCAGAATTTGGCTCCCAAATATGGCTCAAGCTTCGAATTTGGGTTGTTTGGGATATTTTGAAAACTGCAGGGAGGGTTTGGGCAAAATGCGATCTATCGCTGCTTTCAGTAATTGGCATATTTTCGGTATAAAGAATCGTAATTTCAAACTGCGAATACGTGCAGAGAGCCAGAATTTGGCTCCAAAATATGGCTCAAGGGTCAAATTTGGGATGTTTCGGATATTTTGAAAACTTCAGGGGGGTTTGGGCAAAATGTGACCCATCGCCGCTCTCAGTAATTGGCAAATTTTCGGTATAAAATTCGTAATTTCAAACTGCGAATACGTGCAGAGCCAGAATTTGGCTCCAAAATATGGCTTAAGTGTCGAATTTGGGATGTTTGGGATATTTTGAAAACTGGAGGGAGGGTTTGGGCTAAATATGATCCATCGCTGCTTTCAGTAATTGGGATATTTTCGGTATAAAATTCGTAATTTCAAACTGCGAATACGTGCAGAGAGTAAGAATTTGGCTCCAAAACTTGGCTCAAGGGTCGAATTTGGGAAGTTTGTGATATATTTTAAAACTGCAGGGGGTTTGGGCAAAATGTGACCCATCGTCGCTCTCAGTAATTGGCATATTTTCGGTATAAAACTTCGTAATTTCAATCTGCGAATATGTGCAGAGAGCCAGAATTTGGCTCTCAAATATGGCTCAATCTTCGAATTTTGGAAGTTTGGGATGTTTTGAAAACTTCAGGGTGGGTTTGGGCAAAATGTGACCCATCGCCGCGCTAAGTAATTGGTCTATTTTCGGTTTAAAATTCGTTATTTCAAAATGCGAATACGTGCAGAGTGCCAGAATTTGGCTCGAAAATGATGCTGAAGCGTCGAATTTGGGATGTTTGGGATATTTTAAAAACTGCAGGGAGGGTTTGGGAAAAATGTGATATACAACTTTTTATGTTACGACTTTTCGGGTAGGCCGTTCCGTTTCTTTACAACCCCAATGGTTCAAAAAACACAGTACTTTTAATATATAAGTGACTAAGTATGCTCTAATACATATGGTCCTCAATGAAAATTATCGTTTTTTTTTGTTAATTTGTCCATAATGAATAAGATTCCTTACTGTCGATCTTTATATTAAGAAAAACATCTAAACAAGTTCGTATTGTGTTTTCGTTCAGATAACGTTTCCAGTTACTATTTCCTAGTTATCATTTAATGTAGGTGATCATTATTTTACTGTTATGTATAAAGAAATTTAGCATTATGCATTTATAATACAGAACAATTTGGTGGTTCAACTGCCTCATAATTATGTAAAAGACATCGTGACAAATACTTGATAATTAAAATCAAGATTTTTTTGACAACTATATAATCCTGTTGAAATCATGCCGTTTGGAGTTGTCATACGCTTCTTAGTAAATAATATTAAGTAATGTTTGGCACAATTTATCACTGTATATACAAACTGTTTAGGTATTAATGTATTCGTTTTTTTTATGTTTAATATGTTACTTAATCCTAAACTTCTTTTGCAACGTTTATATCTGATATAATTAGTAATTGTCGCGAAACGGCGTATGAAAAAATATATTTCCCCAAATGAAATTAGCGTATCGGCGATGGAGCGGCCACATTTAAAAGTGTATACTCTTGTCACTGTCCTGACATTATTTTTCGATGTACGTATTTCATTTTTTGTACCAATATGTTCGCAATAGAATGTTCTCGAAGAACATAAGTATAAAATTTCACATAAGGATGCGTTCGACCTGCAACAAATATAAAAACTACATCGATCATACTCGGCGTGTCAATAATACAATTGTTTACCACGATGATTCCTGCCATGCTGTTTTCTCAAATAAGCTGTTCGGCTATTAGAGAAAACGTAAATTTCATGGCGAACATTTGTAAATTATCCCCAAGTAGATCGGATCGAAATTGGAATTTATACAAATATTTATTATCGTGACGCCCTCCAGTGTCACCCTTGAGTAACCCGAACAAAACTTAAGAGAGGCGCTCGCGCACCACTGAGTGGCGAAAGTGTTAAATTAATTAATTAAGTAACGTTTAAACGTTCTTTTAGTGTAAATAACGGAAGAAAATGTAAGACATAGTCTACATATCTCTTTCCAAATATCTTTTAATTTTTTCCCCTAATGAAAAATAATAAGATTTTGCCAATTTTGCTTAACAAGTACATTAATTATTACCTTTTTTTGTTATTATTATTGTAATTAAAAGAATTACACCTTGTGTTTGTTTATGTACAAAACATGGTGTAATAACCAGTTCGTTGCCCCTAAATCAACACAACATAACCAGTTTACTCATGTCGTCGCCCCTAAATCAATAAAAACAACCAGTGTACTATTGTAAATATTCATAGCTTAGGATTTATTATTCTCAGGTTAGTCATTCTTAGGCTCTGTTGTTTTAGGTTAGGTTAGATTATGCTGTAACCTTCGTATGGTGTATACGAACAGACCGACCGGGCAACAACAGCGTGGTTCTGGCCACATCAGTGGTTAATGTGGATTGTTGCTTTACTACACATCAGTTCTGCAATTATTTAGGTAATATTTAACTACTAGTAATTGTCATTAGTTTGACAATATTGCAGAAATTAGGGAATGTCATAAGAGTAGTCACTGGCATTCACAGGGCAACAAAATTGACCAGTTCAGCTTTTTAGTAGGTAAAATATCACAAGAGTTTTGCCCGAAACGATATGCGTGCCAGGAGCTTAAATAAAAACAGGGTTTATCTCCTTATAATGTAATGTAATTAATTAATGTAATTGTTATTAATTCATTACATATGCGACAAATCTGATCTATACGCGTAATTAATTGCAAATTCACATTAAATACATTATTTAAATCAACCTTTCGTACCTCGTTACAATAGCGAGTAAGATATTGATTAGGAGAGAAACCCTGTTCTTATTGCATATTTCGACGTTACAGCCGCATTAGAGCTGATGCGGAGTCTTATTAGAGCTAAAACAGCTCTAATGCGGCTGAAACGTCGAAATATGCAATAAAAACAAGGTTTCTCTCCTAATCAATGTCCTACTCGCTACTTTACCGAGATACAAATGGTTGATTGAAAATAATGTATTTAATGTGCATTTGCAATTAAATACGAGTTTGCATCATATATATCGTATATGTAGTGAATTCGTTCACTACATGCGAGAATAAGGGGCTTACTCTCGCAATTTACCCGTTGGACCTCCTCCAGTCTCCGGCAATGTTCTGGCACAGAGAAAGCTCCAACGGGTAAACGGGGGAGTAAGCCCCCGCTCTCGCATGTAGTGAACGAATTCACTACATATATTCAATCAACCAATCGTACCTTGTTAAAATAGCGAGTAATATAATGATCATGAGAGAAACCCTGTTTTTATTGCATGTTTCGACGTTTCAGCCGCATTAGAGCTGATGCGGAGGAGGCAACGGCAACTTGTCTGATTAGACCTAAAACCGCTCTAATCCGGCTGAAACGTAGAAATATGCAATAAAAACAGGGTTTCTCTCCTTATCAATATCTTACTCGCTAATTTAACGAGGTACGAATGGTTGATTGAAAATAATGTATTTAATGTGAATTTGCAATTAATTACGCGTATACATCAGAGTTGTCGCGTATATAATGAATTAATAACAATAAACTGACAATCCGTATGCAAGGAGAGAAACCCTGATTTTATTGCATATTTCGACGTTTCAGCTGCATTAGAGCTGTTTTTGCAGTACATCTTCTTTCTGTAACATACACGGAAAATCTGGAACATTTTAGTTAATTCTAATGAAAACACATTGATTTGTGTTATTTGGACGAATAATGGACTATCTCGTCGTATTTCCCACGCTTTTAAGGATTGCCAATTTATTGTTATTAATTCATTACATATGCGACATATCTGATGTATACGCGTAATTAATTGCAAATTCACATTAAATACATTATTTTCAATCAACCATTCGTACCTCGTTACAATAACGAGTAAGATATTGATTAGGAGAGAAACCTTGTTTTTATTGCATATTTCGATGTTTCAGCCAGATTGTAGCGGTTTTAGCTCTAATCAGACAAGTTGCCATTGCCTCCTCCGAATCAGCTCTAATGCGGCTGAAACGTCGAAATATGCAATAATAACAGGGTTTCTCTCATGTCCAATATATTACTCGCAATTTTAACGAGGTACGTTTGTTTGATTGAATATATGTAGTGAATTCGTTCACTACATGCGAGAGTGGGGGCTTACTCACGCCGTTTACCCGTTGGAGCTTTCTCTGTGCCAGAACATTGCCAGAGACTGGAGGAGGTTCAACGGGTCAACGGCGGGAGTAAGCCCCCACTCTCGCATGTAGAGAACGAATTGACTACATATACGATATATATGATGCAAACTCGTATTTAATTGCAAATGCACATTAAATACATTATTTTCAATCAGCCATTTGTATCTCGGTAAAGTAGCGAGTAGGACATTGATTAGGAGAGAAGCCTTGTTTTTATTGCATATTTCGACGTTTCAGCCGTATTAGAGCTGTTTTAGCTCTAATCAGACAAGTTGCCGTTGCCTCCTCAGCATCAGCTCTAATGCGGCTGAAACGTCGAAATATGCAATAAAAACAGGGTTTCTCTCCTAATCAATATCTTAGTCGCTATTGTAACGAGGTACAAATGGTTGATTGAAAATAATGTATTTAATGTCAATTTGCAATTAATTACGCGTATACATCAGATTTGTCGCATATGTAATGACTTAATAATAATAAACTGGCAATCCTTAAAAACGTGGGAAAAACGACGAGATAGATTTGTCGCATATGTAATGAATTAATAACAATAAACTGGCAATCTTAAAAACGTGGGAAATACGACGAGATAGTCAATTATTCGTTCAAATCACACAAATCAATGTGTTTTCATTAGAATTAACTAAAATGTTCCAGATTTTCCGTGTATGTTACAGAAAGAAGATTATGTATGTTACAGAAAGCTGCAAAAACAGCTCTAATGCGGCTGAAACGTCGAAATATGCAATAAAATCAGGGTTTCTCTCCTTGGATACGGATTGTCAGTTTATTGTTATTAATTCATTACATATGCGACAAATATGATCTATACACGTAATTATTTGCAAATTCACATTAAATACATTATTTAAATCAACCTTTCGTACCTCGTTACAATAGCGAGTAAGATATTGATTAGGAGAGAAACCCTGTTTTTATTGCATATTTCGACGTTACAGCCGCATTAGAGCTGATGCGGAGTCTTATTAGAGCTAAAACAGCTCTAATGCGGCTGAAACGTCGAAATATGCAATAAAAACAATGTTTCTCTCCTAATCAATGTCCTACTCGCTACTTTACCGAGATACAAATGGTTGATTGAAAATAATGTATTTAATGTGCATTTGCAATTAAATACGAGTTTGCATCATATATATCGTATATGTAGTGAATTCGTTCACTACATGCGAGAGTGAGGGGCTTACTCCCTCCGTTTACCCGTTGGACCTCCTCCAGTCTCCGGCAATGTTCTGGCACAGAGAAAGCTCCAACGGGTAAACGGCGGGAGTAAGCCCCCGCTCTCGCATGTAGTGAACGAATTCACTACATATATTCAATCAACCAATCGTACCTTGTTAAAATAGCGAGTAATATATTGATCATGAGAGAAACCCTGTTTTTATTGCATGTTTCGACGTTTCAGCCGCATTAGAGCTGATGCGGAGGAAGCAACGGCAACTTGTCTGATTAGAGCTAAAACCGCTCTAATCCGGCTGAAACGTCGAAATATGCAATAAAAACAGGGTTTATCTCCTTATCAATATCTTACTCGCTAATTTAACGAGGTACGAATGGTTGATTGAAAATAATGTATTTAATGTGAATTTGCAATTAATTACGCGTATACATCAGAGTTGTCGCATATGTAATGAATTATTAACAATAAACTGACAATCCGTATCCAAGGAGAGAAACCCTGATTTTATTGCATATTTCGACGTTTCAGCCGCTAGGCTGGACGGTAGAGCGACGGTCTCGCGTCATGCAGGTCGGCGTTCAATCCCCGACCGTCCAAGTGGTTGGGGGCACCATTCCTTCCCCTCGTCCCATCCCAAATCCTTATCCTGACCCCTTCCCAGTGCTATATAGTCGTAATGACTTGGTGCTTTCCCCCTGATAGTTCGCTTTCCTTCAGCCGCGTTAGAGCTGTTTTTGCAGTACATCTTCTTTCTGTAACATACACGGAAAATCTGGAACATTTTAGTTAATTCTAATGAAAACACATTGATTTGTGTGATTTGAACGAATAATGGACTATCTCGTCGTTTTTTCCCACGTTTTTAAGGATTGCCAGTTTATTGTTATTAATTCATTACATATGCAACAAATCTGATGTATACGCGTAATTAATTGCAAATTCACAATAAATACATTATTTTCAATCAATCATTTGTATCTCGGTAAAGTAGCGAGTAGGACATTGATTAGGAGAGAAACCTTGTTTTTATTGCATATTTCGACGTTTCAGCCGCATTAGAGCTGTTTTAGCTCTAATCAGACAAGTTACCGTTGCCCCAAATTCTGGCTCTCTGCACATATTCGCAGTTTTAAATTACGACTTTTTATACCGAAAATATGGCAATTACTTAGAGCGGCGATGGGTCACATTTTGCCCAAACCCCAACTGCGGTTTACAAAATATCCCAAACTTCCCAAATTCGACGATTGAACCATATTTTGGAGCCAAATTCTGGCTCTCTTCACGTATTCGCAGTTTGAAATTACGAATTTTTATACCGAAAATATGCCAATTACTGATAGCGGCGATGGGTCACATTTTGCCCAAACCCACCATGCAGTTTTCAAAATATCCGAAACATCCCAAATTCGACCCTTAAGCCATATTTTGGAGCCAAACTCTGGCTCTCTGAACGTATTCGAAGTTTGAAATTACGACTTTTTCTACCGAAAATATGCCAATTACTGAAAGCAGCGATGGATCGCATTTTGCCCAAAACCTCCCTGCAGTTTTCAAAATATCCCAAACATTACAAATTCGACGCTTGATTATATTCGACGCTTGAATTTTGGAGCAAAATTCTGGCTCTCTGCACTTATTCGCAGTTTGAAATTACGACATTTTATACCGAAAATATGCCAATTTCTGAGATCGGCGATGGGTCACATTTTGCCCAATCCCCCCTGCAGTTTTAAAATATATCACAAACATCCCAAATTCGACCCTTGAATCATATTTCGGAGCCAAATTCTGGCTCTCTGCTCGTATTCGCAGTTTGAAATTTCAAATTTTATACCGAAAATGTGCCAATTACTTAGAGCGCCAATGGGTCATATTTTGCCCAAACCCCCCACTGCAGTTTTCAAAATATCCCAAACATTCCAAATTCGACGCTTGAGCCATATTTTGGAGCCAAATTCTGGATCTCTGCACTTATTCGCAGTTTGAAATTACGAATTTTATACCGTAAATATGCCAATTACTGAGAGCTGCGATGGGTCACATTTTGCCCAAACACCCCCCCTGCCGTTTTACAATATATCACAAACATCCCAAATTCGACCCTTGAGCCATATTTTGGAGCCAAATTCTGGCTCTCTGCACGTATTCGCAGTTTGAAATTACGATATTTTATAACGAAAATGTGCCAATTACTGAGAGCGGCGATGGGTCACATTTTGCCCAAACCCCTCTGCAGTTTTCAAAATATCCGAAACATCCCAAATTCGACGCTTGAGCCATATTTTGGAGCCAAATTCTGGATCTTTGCACTTATTCGAAGTTTGAAATTACGACTTTTTATACCGTAAATATGCCAATTACTGAGAGCAGCGATGGGTCACATTTTGCCCAAACCCCCCTGCAGTTTTAAAATATATCACAAACATCCCAAATTCGACCCTTGAGCCATATTTTGGAGCCAAATTCTGGCTCTCTGCACGTATTCGCAGTTTGAAATTACGACATTTTATACCGAAAATGTGCCAATTACTGAGAGCGGCGATGGGTCACATTTTGCCCAAACCCCTCTGCAGTTTTCAAAATATCCGAAACATCCCAAATTCGACCCTTGAGCCATATTTTGGAGGCAAATTCTGGCTCTTTGTATGTATTCGCAGTTTGAAATTACTACTTTTATACCGAAAATATGCCAATTACTGAAAGCAGCGATGGATCGCATTTTGCCCAAACCCACCCTGCAGTTTTCAAAATATCCCAAACATCCCATGCGAGAGTGGGGGCTTACTCCCCCGTTTACCCGTTGGATCTCCTCCAGTCTCCGGCAATGTTCTCGCACAGAGAAAGCTCCAACGGGTAAATGGCCGGAGTCAGCCCCCGCTCTTGCATGTAGTGAACGAATTCAATACATATAATCAATCAACCAATCGTACCTCGTTAAAATAGCGAGTAATATATTGATCATGAGAGAAACCCTGTTTTTATTGCATGTTTCGACGTTTCAGCCGCATTAGAGCTGATGCGGAGGAGGCACGGCAACTTGTCTGATTAAAGCTAAAACCGCTCTAATCCGGCTGAAACGTCGATATATGCAGTAAAACAGGGTTCTCCTCCTATCAATATCTTACTCGCTAATTTAACGAGGTACGAATGGTTAATGAAAATAATGTATTTAATGTGAATTTGCAATAAATTACGCGTATACATCAGATTTGTCGCATATGTAATGAATTAATAACAATAAACTGACAATCCGTACCAGGTGAGAAACCCTGATTTTATTGCTCATTTCGACGTTTCAGCCGCATTAGAGCTGTTTTTGCAGTACATCTTCTTTCTGGAACATACACGGAAAAATCTGGAACATTTTAGTTAATTCTAATGAAAACACATTGATTTGTGTGATTTGAACGAATAATGGCTACTCGTCGTAGTTTCCCACGTTTTTAAGGATTGCCACTTTATTGTTATTAACTCATACATATGCGACAAATCTGATGTATACGCGTAATTAATTGCAAATTAACATTAAATACATTATTTTCAATCAATCATTCGTACCTCGTTACAATAGCGACTAAGATAGTGATTAGGAGAGAAACCTTGTTTTTATTGCATATTTTCGACGTTTCAGCCGCATTAGAGCTGATGCGGAGGAGGCAACGGCAACTGTCTGATTAGAGCTAAAACAGCTCTAATGCGGCTGAACGTCGAAATATGCAATAAAAACAGGGTTTCTCTTCTAATCATATCTTACTCGAACGTTAACGAGGTACGAATGGTTGATTGATTATAATGTATTTATTGTGAATATGCAATCAATAAAGTATACATCAGATTTGTCGCATTGTAATGAATTAATAACAAAAACTGACAATCCGTATCTAGGAGAGAAACACTGATTTTATTGCATATTTCGACGTTTCAGCCGCATTATAGCTGTTTTTTGCAGTACATCTTCTTTCAACATACACGGAAATCTGGAACATTTTAGTTAATTCTAATGAAAACACATTGATTTTGTGATTTGAACGAATAATGGACTATCTCGTCGTATTTCCACGTTTTTAAGGATTGCTAGTTTTTGTTATTAATTCTTACATATGCGACAAATCTGACGTATACGCGTAATTAATTGCAAATTCCATTAAATACATTATTTTTCAATCAACCATTCGTACCTCGTTGCAATAGCGACTAAGATATTGATTAGGAACAAACCCCTGTTTTTATTGCATATTTTGACCTTTCAGCCGCAACAGAGCTGATGCGGAGAAGGCAACGGCAACATGTCTGATTAGAGCTAAACAGCTCTAATGCGGCTGAAACGTCTAATATGCAATAAAACAAGGTTTCTCGCCTAATCAATGTCCTACTCGCTACTTTACCGCGATACAAATGGTGATTTGAAAATAATGTATTTAATGTGCATTTTCTATTAAATACGAGTTTGCATCATATATATCGTATATGTAGTGAATTCGTTCACTACATGCGAGAGAGGGGGCTTACTCCGCCGTTTTACCCGTTATCCTCCTCCAGTCTCCGGCATGTTCTGGCACAGAGAAAGCTCCAACGGGTAAACGGCGGACATAAGCCTCCGCTCTCGCATGTAGTGAACGAATTCACTACATATATTCAATCAACCAATCGTACCTGCGAATACTTGCAGAGAGCCAGAATTTGGCTCCAAAATATGCTCAAGGTTCGAATTTTGATGGTTGGAATATTTTGAAAACTTCAGGGTGGGTTTGGGCAAAATGTTACCCATCGCGCTCTCAGTAATTGGCATATTTTCGGTATAAAAAATCGTAATTTTAAATCTGCGATACGTGCTTAGAGCCAGAATTTGGCTCCAAAATATGGCTCAAGGGTCGAATATGGGATGATCTGATATATTTTAAAACTGCAGTGGGTTTTGGGCAAAATGCGACCCATCGCTGCTCCAGTAATTGGCATATTTACGGTATAAAAGTCGTAATATCAAACTGTGAATAAGTGCAGAGAGCCAGAATTTGCCTCCAAATATGGTTCAATCGTCGAATTTGGATTGTTTGGGATATTTTGAAAACTGCAGAGGGGATTGGCAAAATATGACCCATCGCCGCTCTCAGTAATTGGCATTTTTCGGTATAAAATTTGTAATTTAAAACTGCGAATACGTGCAGAGAGCCAGAATTTGGCTCCAAAATATGGCTCAAGGT
>WNGS01013921.1:0-13849 GCA_020271785.1 Procambarus virginalis
TAGGATTGCCCATCGCCATTCCAATGTTTGTTTGAAAAATTTTCCATTAAAACTAAAATAATTGTCTTTTATACACAATTTTGATAAGTTCTAATACTTTATTGGTCTGCAAGCTCAATTATATTTAGGCAGTCCCTCACTTAGAAATTCTAACAGGTCATCAACGGGTACTTTAGTGAATAAAGAGGTCACATCGAAACTTATTAGTTTAAAATCAAATTTAAATTCAGTGTGGATAGCTTATTAACTAAGTCCACATTGTTTGTCAAGTGTGAGTTGGAAATAGTACCAACTATGGGGACAAAACCTTGACTAACCACTTAGAAAGTTTATAAGCCGCCGAACCATTGAACTAATAATCGGCCTTGCCGGATTATTTGGCTTATGAGTTTTTATAAGACCATACATGTAAGGAAGAGAGGGGATCGACTTGTTAGCCTAGATATCAACTCTTTATCACCTTTACACACAGTTTTAAGAGATTTGTTAAAATGTGCAATCACTTTTTCAGTAGGATCTCTATTAATCAATAGATAAGTATCCCTGTCTTCCAGGAGTAACTCCATTTTTCGGACATAGTCATCTTTATTCATAATAACTACTGCATTTGACTTATCAGCCTTGGTAATATGTAATGAACTATCTTTTTTGAGATTTTTGAACGCATGAACAAATCGACTTGGACAGTTAGGAACAGAATTGTTAAGTAAAACACCATACATAAACCCTTTGCACACATTAATATCTTCAACTGAGACATTACTATACTTTTCAAGATTGCAGAAACCTTTGGCAATATCTACATAATTGACTGTTCCATTAGATGTGGCAAAGCTCAGACCATATCCTAATGCAGTAATCGTGTCATTATCAAGCTGTCTATCTGAGAGGTTTATAACAAACTCCTGGTTAGAGTGTTTATTCCAGTCACTTCGTTGAATAAGGTTCTTTAATTTGAAATCAAGTTTAGTACTCACCTTTCTGCATGTAGACCTCAGAGTAGTATAACAGTAATCCATCAAACAACGGTTCCACTCAGGCGGAATGGCTTGGAGAAAAGCGTACTTACATTTATTCACCACTTTAAAACATTCACGAACTTCAAATTTAAGTAAATCGATGTTTTTTATAAGCACTATGCGGGGTATCTCATCAAACGGCTGATCTGACAATTTAAGAACGCTGTTGGGTAATAATGAACGGGGAAGCACTTGTTCACTGAGGCATTTTCGAAGAAAGCGAAGACGAAGTTTTAGGGAATGAGATTTCACTAAGGCAGAACGCAGTTTAGTAACAAAAGGTTTAAGGGAAGGGTAGAGAGAGGAGAAGGCTAGAAACTGGCACGTGGTATCCATTAATGCAATTGACGATCACAAAACACTGATCATTTTATGCGGAAAATCCACAGAGAAAAATGAAAGGAGGTAACGTTTCGACTTGTTAAAGCCTTTGTCAAACCAGACTGACAAGAGGAGATTGATTGATAAAGATTAAGCCACCCAAGAGGTGGCACGGGCATGAATAGCCCGTAAGTGGTACAATTTTTTTTTTCTCCGTAATTCTTTTCATTATTCTGAGATTGCATTTAATCATCGAGCTGTTATCGCGGGGGAGGATACTGCTTCACAGTCTTTATGAGGGCGTCCAGCTGCTGGACACCTTTGTTGACCAGGAGAGTGGCTCTGTTGATGGCTTCAGGGTGGCCACAGCAAGATTCAGGAACTCTTAAAGCTCTTCTAAGGTCGTTGGTTGCTTCACATTCTAGAAGATAGTGAAGTAATGGCTTTTCTGTGACAGTTTGGCAGAAGATGCACTCTCTCTGTCGGGGTTCACCAATCTCCCAGTTGCATCTGTAACCTAGACGTAGTCTATATAACCTAACTGCTATTTCCCTGTGGATTCCTTTTGGGATATTTAACCTTTCTAATTTAGTTGCCTGAAGATACCATGTTGCAGAGGGCGAGCCTTCAGCTATTCTCTGGTGTAGGTAGGCTTTGTTGAGGTGTGAGAGTTTTTTGGTGATGATGTTTTTAATGTTCTCTAGGCTGGGTTGAATTGTTTTATCTATCACTGGATGACGAGTTGCCAGTTTAGCAATTTCATCAGCTTTCTCATTTAATGGGATTCCAATATGGGATGGGATCCAGTTCAAGGTTATGTTGAGTCCTTTGCCTTTAGCGACTGCTCCAAGATACAAAATGGTGGTAATTATTTCCACGTTATCTTTCCACTGTTTTTGTCCTAGTATTTGAAGTGCAGCTTTTGAGTCTGTGTGTATGATGGCATTTTGAGTGTTTTGTGCAATCACATATGCGAATGCCTGTTGTATGGCAAACAGCTCAGTTTGGGTTGATGATACTAGTCCTCCCAGTCTCCAATATGCCTGTATGCTGGCCGTGCAAAGAGCAGCGCCAGCACTTTCATATTCTGTGTCCACCGATCCGTCTGTGAAGATGTGGGTGGCTCCTGCTACTGCTATGCTATACATTTGCTCTTCTATTATGCGCCTTAGGATTGTCGGATCATAGGCAGCCTTTTTCATTGGGAGACTTTCTATTACTATTTTGAAAGTAGGCTCTTCCCACGGTGCAGCAGGAGTGTAATTTGGGTGTGGATGATCACCCTCTCTATCGAGAATCATGCTTTTTAAATGTAGTCTGTTTAGGACTTTTCCTGCTCTTGCAGCCCAAGAGTTTCCATTGTTTTGCCCTAGTCCAACCACCAAGGCCTGCCGTACTGGGATTGGATCAGAAGAAATAATTATCTTACTAATAATTGTAGCTGTCCTTTGAGATATTCTTTCCTGTAGAGAGGGCAAACCCGTCTCCAGTCTAAGTGTTTCAAGCTTGGTCCACATGGGGGCTCCCAGTGCGGCTCTCATAGCATTGTTTTGGGCAACTTCAAGCTTTTTCCACTGTTGGTGTGATAGATTTGTGAGTGCAGGTGCTGCATAATCGATCACTGATCTGACTGCCTGTACATAGTATGTGCGAAGGACTTGCAGATTGGCTCCTCCAGAGAGGGAGGTTAGCGACCTGAGGATTGCCGTCCTGGCCGCAGTTCGCTCTCTCAAGTAAGTGACCTCAGCATTAAAATTCATGTGTGTGTCCAGGATTATTCCTAGGTACTGATAGGTGTCCACCCATTCGATTGGTTGACCCTGTACTGTGAGTTGGATATTGGGCTTCGCTATTTTTATGGGCATGGCTTTTGACTTTGAGGGGTTGAGTTTGATCCCAATCTGTTTTGCCTCTTTACTGATGCAGTCTAAGCATTTGGGTGCAAGGCGCGCCGCATCCCTTCCTTTTATGATGATGACAAAGTCGTCCGCGTAGTTTAGCAGCCTACAGTGATGTGGAAGTTTCAACCTCATTATTCTTTCCATTAAACAGTTGAAGAGAAGAGGGCTGAGAATACCTCCTTGCGGTGTACCATTTTCATGTCTTTTGTACTCAGAAACTGTGCCATGAAGTTTTACTCTTGCTTCTCTGTTTATGAGACAGTTTTTGATCCAGGAGAGCAGGTTGCCTCTGACCTCTTTGTCAATGAGGCAGCAGAGAATAGCAGGGGCGCTAGCCAGTTCAAAGGCTTTTTCGAGGTCCAGGAATATCAGCATTCCTGGTCTGTCATTCAAGTGGGCTAACAGAGTTGTAATACATTCCACTGTGCCAACCCCTTTTCTATAGGCATACATATCATGGTGCAGTCTAGGCATTTTCCACTCCAGTCTGTTGAGTGCCATTCTGTCAGCCGTCTTGGCTGCACAGCTTTGGAGAGAAATGGGCCTGGGATTATCTGGATCTTTAGGTTTTGGGATCGGTACTATGTCTGCTCTATTCCAAGCTGAAGGTCTAGTTTGAGAAGTCCAGGCTAAATTAATTAACCTTAGGTATGCAGCGTCTCCCTCTGGGCCGAGGTTTCTAATCATTTTATAGGTTATTTTGTCAGCTCCAGGGGATGTATCCTTGGAGTTTTTCTTAGCCCGATTGAGCTCATCCAGTGTGAAGGGGGCATTAGTGTCAGAGACTTCTTCACATGCTGTAAGGATTCTGTGCCACCTTTCTTCCTCTAGTCCTGTCTGTACTGCTAATACATCTGGTGGAAGTTGATTGCTGGCTGCTCTCTCTGCAAACCTGGTTGCCAGTACTTCGGCTTCCTGTAGAGGATCCTTGGGGTGTGGGGCTTTAGGTGTTTTATTCCCTTTGGCCCGGTGGATTTGCTGCCACATCTCTCCAAGAGAGGTGTGTTCATTCAGGTGTGAACACCATTCCAGCCACTTTTGTTCTTTTATTAGTCTGGTCTCTCGATGTACATGTTCCTTGACCTCACAAAGTAAGGACCTGTTGCGGTCACTCGGATGCTTTTTGTATAGCTTTCTTGTTCTGTTGAGTCTATGGTTGAGTTCTTTGACACGTTCGCAATAGTACCAATGATCTTTATGGTGTCCGGTGGACTGTTTTTTCAGTGGGATTGAGTGGTTGGCTGCACTTTGAATCGCTTTGACAAATTCTTGTTCTGCCTGATTAATGTCTCCGGGAAGATCATAGTTTCTATGCCACTCTGAAATGAGGTTTTGAAATCGGTCCCAGTTTGCTAAAGCAAAGTTCCAGGCTTCAGATGGAGGCGGAGGTGGAGTGGGTAGGTCTAACGTAAGATCAATTTGGACCCCATAGTGGTCGCTTGTGAGTGTGGGCTCAACTGACCATGTCGCTACATCTCTTAGGGAGGCTGAAACGAAGGTTAGGTCTAATCTGCCTCCTTGGATGTGGGTAGGTTCATTCTTGTTTAGGATTTGTATTTCTGGAAGCTGGTCTAATAGGTGTGCAATGTGAATGCCGGCTTCGTTTGTTGTGTTCGAGCCCAGTACCAATCGATGATGGGCATTAAAATCTCCACAAATGATTGTGTTTGTTGTTGTCCCGTTTCCAAATAACACAGAGAGATCCATTTCGGCATGTGGAGACCTGTACACATTAAACACCTCAAGTGTGTCGTGTCTTAGCTCAATGGTTACTCCCATTACCTCTGTCCCTGCTCCACAATCAGGTGGGCTGGTTATGGACTTGGAGATCAGGTCACATTTTACATAGATTGCACATCCCCTGGATTGCCCATTGATCCATGGAAGGAAGAAGCCTCGATAGCCTGAGATTTTAGGTTCTAATCCGGCTCGAAGCAAGCTCTCCTGTAGTATCAGGATGTCTATGCCCTTGGTTACTGCTATGCATTGCAAGTGTTGCAATTTAGTGCGCAGTCCTTGCGCATTCCATTGCAGGATCTTTAGACCTCTATGTTCTTGGAATTTGCTGATAATTCCGTGGTATCCATGGAGTCTGATGAACACGCCATGGAAGTTGCAATTGGTGTATAGGTTCTTAGTGGACCTGAAATTGACTCATCAATGTCGCTTTCCGACGATCTAGACGCTATCTGTTTTTTAGAGGGGTGTCTCCTGCCCTGCTGTCTTGAAGGTGAAGATATTACATTTTCGAATCTCTTGAGTTTGTGCTCAATTGTCTTCCGAGTCTCTGTGGTTTGCTTGATTCCATGTGATGACAGCAGACTTTCGATCAACTCGGTGACCAGAGTTTTGAGCATTGGCCAGAGAGCGTCTATTTCTGTGGGAGCACTATTTAAAGCTGTGCAGGTTTGGGGCCTAGTAGCTTTTAGACCCTGCTCAGTGGTAACTTTGACACTAGGATTGTTTTTCCTAATGGCCCCAGTGTGCTTACTGGATGAAATGGGAGGGCGACTGCTTTGAACATGATTCTTGTGTCCTCCAGCTTTCTTTTTTTCCTGTACGGGGGTCTTCACACCCTTCACCATGGCGGATGGTGAAGGGCCGTGTGCCCCCTCTTTCTGAATGGGTAGACCCCACGCGGTTTTAGTGGGCAGGGGAGCTGGTATTAGTTTTGGTGGGGGCTTCGGCTCTGCTGTAGGCGTGGTGGGACTTACCACTTTAAAATGGCGCCTTCATAAACTACCAATTGTTTACCTAAGTTTAATTTTATATCATACCACATATGGTGGTCTAATCTACTATTATTTCAATAATTATTACTAGTTATGAACACTACTTCTACAATAACTAGAGTGGGCTTAGCTGTTCCTGTTGTATGGGCCCTGCTAAGGCTGTGTAATGGTAGCATCAATATGGGTGTGGCTCTGTGCCTCATGGGTGCCACGTAATGGCGGCTGGTAGCTACAAGCGTTGGCAAACAGCTATAGGCAAATTATGTATAAAGTCCAACTGTCTGCACAGCTTCGGGCTGCTGCTAATCACAATTTACCTGTATGGGATGCAAGGAATTAATCAAAGTTCCCTAAACATATCAATTACAGGTATAACATGAAATATGAGGGCTGTAAATTGGGGAACACTCACATTGTGGTGGTGTTATTCATATATCATAACCATCTCTACCCATTGATATTAAACAGTGCACTAGAGTAATATACAATACTTGGTAAGACGGATACTGTCGTTGCTGTGATGTTGAGAGGCTGTGTTGCTGGTTGTTGACACGTAAATTGGGTGTCTAGGTGTTGCAGCTTTGGGAGCACCCTCCAGCGTGTTTGTTGTTGTTGTGTATGTGAGGGAGCGTCAGTAAGACGCTCTGGGCTACCGATGCCCCTGATCCCTTGGTTCCACTTCTAAGTTAAATTTACGTTAACAAGGGAGTCAAGCTATGTTATGGTGTTAATAATTCTATTCAGTCTTATTGAGTACTTTTTTGTTAAATTTAAACATTAAACTGCTATATAAACAGTATTATATTTTGTAAATATACGGCGACATCGATGACGTCACGGAGTCTCCCATTCTCTAATTTTAAGAGGATACTGACTAAGGGAGACTATGCTATTTGTGTGTCGGATTCCCGACATAATTCCGGGGGGGAAGAACACGGGTCGAAGTCCCGGTAAGGACTGCGATCACTTTATTCTTCTCCTTCAGAATTATAGTGCTGCTTTAATTTGAGTTTACATTGTTGTGCTGCAGTCCTTTGGGGACGTATGTCCCGTACTGGCGTATCGGGTGCTGGAAGTCGTTGAACGTCTTCTTTCCTTGCCAGTTCTAAAGGAACTAATTTCTCTAAAGTTTTGAGAGTAGTGTTGCCTCGGCATTTTACTTTCACTATTCTCAAGATGCCCTGGCTGTCTGGATGAACAGAGACTATTTGACCTATAGGCCACTCTGAGCGTGGTCCATCACTATCCACCAGAACTATGTCACCAGGGTTCAAGTTAATTCTGTTGTAGGGGTTGTTTGCCCCGTAATGATACTCCCTCAGAGCTGTAAGATATTCTCGAGTCCATACGTCATTCCACCGACTTATCACCCTTGATAGATGTTTGAAACGTTGAACCAAATCACTCTCTTGGACATATGAAGGATCCTCTGGTTCCTCGTCCGTAAGGGACACAAGTGTTTTGAGAGGTCTCCCATACATCAAATGAGCTGGACTTAATGGTTCACGCTGCAAAACATCATCAGAGAGGTAGGTAAGTGGTCGGTTATTAACTCGTGCTTCTATCTCTATGACTACGGTTTGAAGCTCCTGTAGGTCAATCTTTTGGCGGTGTAGGGTTTTCCGTAGAGAACGTTTCACCGTACCAACCATGCGTTCATAGAAGCCTCCGTGCCATGGTGCTCTGGGAGGTATGAATTTCCATTGGCACTGCCGTTGATTTAGGGCTGTGCGTACCTTTGGGTGTGTCCAGATTTTCCTCAGATATGCTTCTCCTGCCACTAAGTTGGACCCATTGTCTGAGATCATTAACTTAGGACAGGATCTACGTGAAGCAAACCTGCGAAAAGCCTGTAAGAATGCTTCGGCACTCATATCGGGAGTCACTTCTAGATGGACTGCCCTTGTTGTGGCACAAGTAAAAAGACAGATGTAAGCTTTTACTGGTTTCTTGTCTTTAGTGCCTGTCAGTGTTAGTGCTCCTGTGAAATCTACTCCTGTTGTCTCAAAGGGACGAATATGTACGACTCGTTCCTTCGGAAGTGGAGGAGGGCCAGGATATGGACACACTCTGGCATCGTATCTCCGGCAAATAACACAGGATTTGATTATTGATTTTACTGTCTGTCTACCTTGGGGTAGCCAGTACTGTTGTCTTAAGTCTGTGAGAGTATCTAATACCCCACCATGCAGAGTGCTGTATTTGTGTATATGTAATACAATTAGCTTGCTTACTATGTGGTGACGAGGAAGCAATACTGGATTTTCTGCTTCCAGATCTATGTCAGCATGCTGTAAGCGGCCTCCGCATCTGATTATGTTATAATTGTCAGTGTCTAACCAGAGACCCAGATCATGTTGTAGCTTCTTAGGAACATTGTCAAATTCTGTCCCGAATGTGTCGATCTGAGCTCTTTTGACCCAATACCTTAGGGCATTAGGGAATTTATGCTTGATTCCTATTTTCTTTAGAAAATCAAACACTACTTGGGTGACACCTATAAGTTTGTTCAGTTCAGAGTACCGAGTAGGATCAATTACCAAAGTCCGAGGTGGTTCTGGGTTCTCAGTGGGAACAGTGACATTGGTCACAATGACTTGTGGCTTTTGTTCAGGCCACTGGTCGCTGATTAGCCACTGAGGTCCATTGAACCACATCTCTGCCTTTGTTAATTGCCGTAAAGTCAGGCCTCGGGAGAGATAGTCAGCTGGATTCTCTTTAGTGGGTACATATCTTAGTTTATACCCTGCTGACAACTCTCGTATTTCCTTAACGCGGTTACTCACGTAAGGATTCTTACTGTTATTGTTCTTAACCCACTGTAGCACTGCCTCATTATCTGACCAAACTACTGTTTCTTTAAAGTGGATGTGGCTTAAGGCCTTGATCAATAATGAGCCAATCTTACACCTAGCAGTAAGGCTGTTAATTCCAGTTGTGGCAGTGATCTTTTCTTTAAAGGTGCCACTCTGGCCTTTGATGTGAGCAAATTGGCTTGCCCATTTGAGACCAGGTAAGCTACTGTGCCATAAGCCTTTCCTGAGGCATCACAAAATACATGTAGCTTAATTGGTTCTTTTTCATTTACTACTGTGTTCCTAGGGAACTTGACAGACTCTAGGGTACTTAAATCTTTTACTAACCCTTGCCATTTTTCTTGTAAGGCAGGTGTCAGAAGATCATCCCAGCCTATCTTTTGTTGCCAACATTCCTGTATTATCAACTTCCCATTAATTAGGATTGGACTTAATAGTCCTAATGGGTCGAAGGGTTTGCTGACTTGTGATAGTAATTTTCTCATTGTTAAGTTAGTGGTATTTGGCTCCACCGACTTGATTGTCAACTGATCTGTTGTCGTGTTCCATTCGACACCTAGTACCTTTGTCATCTCGGGTACCTGGTAGTCGGGAAATTCAGTTGCGATCAGTTGATTTAATTTGTCATTGTTAGAGACCCAAGACTGGAGAGGCATATTGGCTCCCATTAATTCTCGATTGGCCTCATGGTATATGTCCAACAGTTTACTTTCACTGTTGGTTGTTCCTTGAAAATTATCCACATACAGGTTTTTGCTAATTTCCGTCTTGTTCGGGCTATTGGACTTCTTCAAGTGCGTATCCAAGGTAGCTTGGAGCAGAAAGGTGATGACGTGGCGCCAAACAAGACGGACGCAAACCGGTAAGTGATTAATTCACTGTTCGGATCGTTAGGATCCTTAATCCATAGGAACTTTGTGTAGTTCCGGTCTTCTTCTTGAAGACCTACCCTAAGGAATGCCTTGCTGATGTCGGCCGTATATGCATAAGTCCCAATACGGAACTTTAACAGCACGTCGTAAAGCCTTTGTGTTAGGCTAGGGCCAGTTTGAAGGCAGTCATTTAACGAAACACTACTCGGCCTCGTTTTAGCACTGCAATTAAATACTATCCGTAATGGGGTAGTAGCAGAATTCTTCTGTACAGGATGGTGGTAAGTAGTGACCTTCCTTTGGGTTATCATTTGTAACAACTTCGATAAATTTGTCATCGAGTTGCTTCTGTATTATTTCATGGTACAACTTCAAGTTCTCAGGTTGTCTTTGTAAGCGCAACACCTGTGATCTCAATTGGTTTTGTGCCATAAAATGGTTGACGGGTAGCTGAGGGTGATTCAGCTTCCATGGTAACCTGACCCAGTATTGATTATCTCTGTAGATAACTGAGTCCAGGTATTGTTTGTAAGTCCAGTCATCATCTGGGCTAGGTTGTTCAGGGACAATGCCGAGAGTTGCCAGGTCCCATAACTTATGTACAGGGGGATCAAGCTCTTCCTCGGACATGTCTCTGAGTTGCAGTGGAGACTGGTCTCCTAGTCATGCAACCATTACTGGGTTGGCATGTTGGTGGTCTACAGGTGCGGGTTGTTTTAGCCGTAATACTGGCCTGTTAGCAAATAGCCACCTGCAGATGGTAACACGTTCATACCGTGTTTGTCTTCCTTTCCTTTGATAAACTTATGGTAGACATCTGATCCCATAAGGATTCCAATATTGGAAAGGTTGTCCGATGTGATTTTATCAGCCAAATGAATTCCCTTTTTTCTAGGAATTTGGCTGTTGTCCCCAGACCATATACATACAGATCTGTTGGGAATCTATCTACTACTAGAGCTTGTACCTTTCGTTCGTAACCTCCTAATCGTACTTTGGGTTGTACTACCTTGAAGACTCGGGCTCCTGAGTCAGTCAGGAATCCTGCTATGTTTATTCGTGTCTCCTCTACAGGTGTAAGTTTCAGTGTATCTACCAACTCTTTGGATATAAAGGTCAATTGGGACCCTTGATCAAATAATCCACGTACGGTGGCTTTGTTCTCTCCATTTCTAATGATCAATCGTGCAGTAGGTAGAGCTGATTTATGTTTAGACCTTGTTGAGAAGACACTTATGTCAGGTAACACAGTACAAAGCTGTACTGAAGTGGTAGTTCCTTCCTCCTCCTGTGGTTTGGCAGACTTTGTACTTGAGTCCCCACAAAGTGCTGTATGGTGTTGACCCTTATGGCACCTATTACAGGTGCGTATTGTAGATGTGCAGGTGTCGGGATGATGTTCCCTTATACACTTGGTACATCTATGTAACTCCTTGAGTCGTTTTATGCGTGTTGCACGATCGGGGAAACGTCTGCAATTGTACATGGAATGTGATTGTCCACAAAACAGACATGGTCTCCAGACGTTAACAGTATCTTGAGGAGTCACCGATTTGGGTGGCGCGTTAACTGTAGGTTTGGAGGTACCAACTGCATATGTGCCCACACTGCCTTGTTTCCACTTTGGGGAGGGAGAAGTTGTCTTTGATTTGTTTGGAGTACTGTTTGTACTCTGTTGTTTACTATTAGTAGTAGACGAAGGTTTAGATGTCGCTTTTCCATCTGGGTTAACTCTTTCTCGTTCTATGATGGTTTGTAACCCTTTGTAATCTCTGTTACGGTTAGATGACTTACCATATAACACAAACAGCTTATCCAGTATGTCACTGGGTAATTTGCGTGTCATATGGACTTGGATTATCCAGTCTGACGCATCTAAGTCCACTTTATTTTTAAGTGCCTTGAGCAAAGACTCAAGCTCCAATCTAAAGGCTTGGAGTGAGACTGCTGTATTATTTGGATGTTTAATATCTAACAGCTTCTGGGTTAGAATTCTGATAGTCCTTTCTGGTTTTGCATAATTGTCCTTAAGGAGTTGTACGGCATTGTCATAATCGTCATCTGTGTGATTCAGATTACAGACCACCTGAAACGCTTCATCCTTCAAGACACTCTGTAAATATGTAAACTTTGTCGTCTTTGGTACATTGGCATTAGAATCCACAGAATCGACAAATTTGCTCCAGAAACTGTCCCAACTCTCGTCCTCTGTTCCAGAAAAAGTTGGGAGACTGAGTGATGGTAATTTGACTTCTGGTGCTGTCTGATTCTGGGTAGTTGTGGCTGCAATATTTATATTGGCCTTATGGCGTTTATCAAATCGTCATAGTGTTGTAATTTACAAACATTGCATCTTCGTAATCAGAGTGTTCTTGGAGAATGTCGTTCATCGTAACTTCATCAATACTGGTAATGTTAAGTAAATCTTGATATTCTTTCATTTGTTGCAACACACGGTCATATTTGTTCCGTGTAAGCTTAAGATAGTTTTCCAGTGCTGCATAATTAACTGGAGTTTGTTTACTCATGTCTTCACATTTGTTAATCTGCCTTGTAAGGTGACCCTTCAAGCCATTTAGGGTTAATTTTACATTTTTGACAGTAGACATCTTGGAAGTACTTGCTAGTCGTATGGACTTTAACTATTTCTGGCACTTGAATTAGTAGAGCAACTAGTTTCCGAACTAGAGCTGTTTATCATTTAAAAAAAACACTATATAATCATACACTATATAATTTGAGTGGTAAGCCTGTATCAATGCTGGTATTCCGCAAGTTAGCCCATCTTTATCACTCTTGGTTGGTACAGAGACACAGGTTAACACTCAAAGGTGAAATGATTATAGTTAAATTATACCTATAGTTATATTAATATCAGGTTGACAACACAACTCGGGTTGTCATGAATACTGCATAAAAATATGTACTTGCTAGGTTGTAATATATGTTCAACTCTAGACAAGTGTAAATTCTTACCCTTACACCAGGTTAGCACAATAAATTAAACTAGGTTGCTGTACAACACCAGCCTAAAATGTCCTACCCTTGTGCAAGAATTTGCTGTAAATAATATGGTATGCAGTAAATGTTATGTTAATGGTGCAATATTAAAGTAATGTTTTATATACTTAAATTACAAAAACATTTATAAGTAACTTATAAGTAAAGTAGCCTCTTATCAACCTCTTGTAATGAAACACAATTGTTCTTTTGGCACAGGCCTCAGAACAATAATAGTGCTTTGTTGTAAGTTCTGTTTGCTATGAGATTGAAAAGTTAGGCTAGAAAATGCAAATATATGGCAGTGTCTTCCTGCTATAATTAATGTATATATATATTGCACTAATGTTATATATCAGGATCTTATATCTAGGTGCAATGTACCTACTGGTTAACTGTATAATCATCTAGGTTCGAAGGACCAAATAATATGTGGGGAAAACTCCAGGCAGTATATCTCTTTTTAAATTGACTTCAATAAAATAAAGTTTATCTTATTTATATTCTTAGTAAGTAAGAAATTAATTGAGTGAACTGTATGTACTTGTTAAAACTGCCTGAAATTAACTCACATATTGGGGGGACAATTTGTAGCTTAAACCACTTTAAGATGGCTCCTTCTTAAACTACCAATTGTTTACCTAAGTTTAATTTTATCATACCACATATGGTGGTCTAATCTACTATTATTTCAATAATTATTACTAGTTATGAAACTACTTCTACAATAACTAGAGTGGGCTTAGCTGACCTGTAGTATGGGCCTGCTAAGGCTGTGTAGTTTTAGCATCAAATGGGTGTGGCCCTGTGCCTCTAGGTGCCACGTAATGGTGGCTGTGGGAGGCTACAAGCGTGGCAAACAGCTAGGTTAATTATGTGTATGGTCCAACTGTCTGCACAGCATCTTGCTATTCAAATCACATTTTACCTGTATGGATACAAGGAGTTAATAACAGTTCCCTAAATATATCTATTACAGGTATAACATGAAATGTGAGGGCTGTAAATTGGGGAACACTCACATTGTGGTGGTGTTATCATTCATGTAACCGCCAATACACTGTAAATGATTAAAATGTGTACACAATAAATCAAAACAGATACTTGGTAAGACGGATACTGGAGTGCTCTTATTTGTAGTAGTGTGTTGCTATGGTAGTTCTTGTGACAGAGTAGGTCTATCCTATG
>WNGS01013931.1:0-15060 GCA_020271785.1 Procambarus virginalis
ATTCCAACCATATTGACATATTTCACCAAACAGACTTAAGTTGGGATCTCTACCAGTTGCCTTCTTAATAGTCTGGAATGAAATATCCTCAAAAGACATAGCTTCACCAGGTTAACATACTCCACTGGAATACTGGAATTTAATTCTTCTGTCACAGGCAATCTACTTAATGCATCAGCTACTACATTATCCTTGCCTGGCTTAAACTCTAAATCATACTCAAACTGTGAGAGTAGTAATGCCCATCTTTGAATTCTAGCATTGGCATTAACTGGAATTTGCTTACCTCTGCCAAACAATCCTAGCAGGGGTTTATGATCTGTTCTAGCAAGAAATTTCCTCCCCAGCAGAAAATACCTCAGTTTCTTTACAGCATATACCAAAGCTAAAGCTTCTTTATCTAACTGAGAATAATTCTGTTCCGCAGGAGATAATTTCTTGCTAGCAAAATATACTACTTTATCCTGACCATCTACTTCCTGTAATAATACACAACCCACTCCTACTGGGGAAGCATCTACCTCCAGTTTTAATGGGAGTCTACCTGTAAAATTAGTGAGCACTGGAGAATTGATCAATTCCTGCTTAATATTCCTGAATGCATTTTCCTCTCTTGCTGCCCACTTAAATCTAGCCCCTTTTTTCAACAATTCATACAAGGGTGCTAATTTTGTTGAAAAGTTCTTCACAAACTTACAAAAATATGTAACCATCCCAACAAAAGACTGTACTTCCCCAACTGATGTTGGGGCTGGGGCATCTATTATAGCAGCTACATTTTTGTGAGAAGGAGTAAAGCCCTTACCTGAAATATGGTACCCCAGGTATTCAATGGCCTTGGTCTTCAACGTTGTTTTCCCTTATTAATCTTCACATTGTGCTTTTGCAAAAGATTCAAAACTTGTTCTAATCTAGCATCATGCACTTCCTCATTCTCTCCACATACAATAATGTCATCTAAAAAACTAGCCACACCTTCAATGTTAACTAACAACTGGGACATGAATCTCTGAAAAATTGCTGGAGACGAGGAGAGTCCAAAAGGAAGTCTTTTATACTTAAATAACCCCTTGTGGGTATTAATCACTAACAATTTCTGGCTCTCCTCCTCTACAGGAATTTGCAAGTAAGCATCCTTCAGGTCAATCTTAGAAAAAATTGCTCCTTTGCAGACCACTGACAATAACTCATCTATCTTAGGTAAAGGATACTTCTCATAGTGTATGCGGTTGTTCAGTTCCTTGAAGTCTGCACAGATTCTCAAAGATTTCCTATCTGCCTTCAACACTGGTACAATTGGGGCTGCCCACTCACTATGTGTAATTGGCTCTAAGATGCCTTCTGCCACATGCTTTTCCAGGGCTGATTCTACCAATTGCTTATAATGAAACGGCACTGTTCTTGCCTTGAAAAATTTAGGTGAAGCCCCACTTTTCAGGTGAATTTTTGCAACCATGCTATTAATTGGCTTATCTGCCTCCACTGAATATTTATCTAACATTTGTTCGGCACTTTTAATTGTTTTAACTATCGACAATTCATCTAGGCCCGCCAAGAAAATTCCCACTTTTTCCATGAGATCCTTACCACATAGGCTAGGATTATGTGAATCCACTACATAAAAATCCTGGACAATTTCTTTTCCATTATAACCTACTTTTGCCGACACCTTGCCATAGACCTTAATCGGTACATTATCATAAGCACTTAAAGATTTTTTACCTGGTTTTACATTCAATTGCAAGGTATCTGCCCAATCTCTAGACAATGTTGACACTGCCGCACCAGTGTCCAGTTCCAAGGGAACTAACTTCCCATTAATTACAAAATTCACCACTTGTGACTTCACTGAACATACCTTTTCTTTCACCGAATATAGTCGGTTTTCCTCACCTGCAGCTTCTTCAGACGGTTTACCTTCCTCTACCGCCTTGACTACAGTACCACTACCTCTTCTTCCTGCATTACCTGGTCGTCTCCTCTCCCAGGCCTTGTTGTTCCTGTTCAGAAATTCCCTACACACTCTCTGCAAGTGTCCCTCCTTGTTACAAAAGTTGCATATATATGCACGAAACTTGCACTTGCTACTTATGTGCCTGTATCCACAGTGTTTGCATCTGGTCTGGCCCTGTACGACCATAATTTCCTGAGTAGAAGTCTTACTTCCAAAAGCCCTTTCCAGGTTCAATATCTTCTCGAGCACTGTCCATGAAGTCATCGATTGTAGATCCAAATTTTCTGCCACCAGGTTAGGGAAATAATTCTCCTTTTCCACTGCCATGAACAACTGGTCCCTAACCCTACCGTCCAACTGTGCTCCGAAGTTGCAGAGGTTAGCCAAAGCCTTCAAATCCGCAAATAAATCCTGTACTGATTCGTGCTGCTTTTTCGTCCTCTTCTGGAAATCCATCAAACTCCTGTGATATGATGGTTTCACCACATACTGACGTTTAAGCAGAGCAATCAGGTCTACATAGGTCTTCGTGTGCGGTAGCTCCGGTGCACACAAATTTCCGAGAACACTATATGCTTCCGAGCCCAGTGAAACTAAGAGTACCGCTTTCTTGTTGGCGTCCTCCTTAATCTCCCGGCACTGAAAGTGTGCTTCCAGCAGGCTGAGCCACAGGTCCAACGAGATCTTGGCAGTGTTTAACGGCTCCATTGACATGAGCGGCGTAGTCATTGTCACGGTGGTAGCACACTGTACTGTTGTGCGCGAAGCGTCCACTCGTCCACACGACGTACCCTGCTCTCTCTTGATCCTCACACCACGTCTCGTACCCAAGCTCTCTGCCGGAGATGTTTAATCCTCGTCGCCACTGTTATGGTTGTGGTCAGAGAAACAATCTTCGTCCTCATGGTTTTATTCTCCGCCAGTAACAACAACAAAACAATAATCAGGTACATGAAATATTGTTAACAAGATCATAAACAAAAGAGCATCTGCTCCAAACATGCTACCTCCAACATCTGTAGTACTCAATCCCAACAGCCGCGCTGCCACAAGCGACATCCTGCCTACTGCCCGTGCCCCCAGGCCAAGCCTCGAGTCGCCGCCGCCAAGGAGAATCGTTCCCGTCGCCCCACTCAGGACAAGAGCAGGAAGAAAGACACGTCACAACGCCAGTGGACGCAGACGCGCTTGATGCTTTTCCTAGTACCTATGCTAGACAGGGAACTGAGCCTGGGGCGCATAGCGGGCCCCCTTCGAGGTCCCCCCATTTGAGAACTTCAAGTGTTCTCCTATAGCCCTGAGAGAAAAGTCTACGCCGGGAAAATACAGGCTACTCCACATCCTCGGCTACCCCTATACCGCCGAGAGCGTCAACGCCAACATCCCGCGGGAGACGACAACTGAGACCTTGGTGGTCAGACGCTCGCCGGGGGCGCACTTGGCAAAAATGTTATATAGCAGAGGCTTTACGGATCGTCCCGGTCAACCCCAGCGACTACCACCTACTCGGTTTCGCCCACGGAGGGCGGTACTACTATGGAAAAATGCTCAGCATGGGGGCGGCACATTCCTGCAGGATCTTCGAGACGTTCTCCGACGCCCTGCAATGGATCCTCGTGGAGAAGTTCGGCGTGCGGGATGCCGTGAAGGTGCTGGACGATTTCATCTGCGTGAGTGCTACCTACGAGTGCTTGCGGAGCTTGCGGGTGTTCATTGCCCTCGGTGAGCGCCTAGGCGTTTCCCTGGCCCCCCACAAGACTGCGGGCCCCCGCCCCTGCCTCACCTTCCTTGGACTTGAAATCGACGCCCAACGTATGGAGACAAGGCTGCCGGACGACAAGAGGACGAAGTACATGACAGCAGTGGAAGATGCTCTGCGGGCCGAGAGCCTTCCCCTGCGGGACCTGCAGGGGATTATCGGCAAACTGCAATTCGCCACGACAGTCATACCGGGGGACCTGCTACCAAGCGCTCTTCTCCCTCGCCTTTTAAGCCTGCCTCCGGCTAGGGGAGGTGACCTATACGGGGAAGGGGCAACACACACTACGCTTGGACCAGTTAACGTTATTGCGGACGGGGATCGACATCGCGTTTGCCTCCTACAAGCACAGTGCAGGGCGTACCCCCACTTTAACCCTGAGTGCAGACCCCTACAGCAAGTACTGCCCGGTACGTGCCATGGCGAACTACTTAAGACGACGGGGCTTGGGACCAGGACCTATCTTCCTGGGCGAATCGGGCTTCCCGGTCACCAGACAAGATTTCACATGGGTGCTCTGTGCCGCCGTTCGAGCACTAGGCCTGCCTCCAAACGATTACGCTCCGCACTCCTCCAGAATCGGCAGGGCTACTCGGATGTCCAAGGATGGCCTGGCGCCGGCAGCAATCAGAGCAGTCGGCAGGTGGAAAAGTAATGCGTTCCACACCTACGTCAGGCAAGACATCATTCCATTACCTAGATAAGTTTCTTCTGCGGCCAGCGGGCACCTCGCCCTTCGGGGGGTGGGGGACCGGCTTCGCTGGCCTGCGGAGTGGGGGTGCTGCGACTTTTAGCCAAATATCCCCAGTTTGCTAACTGTAGGTAGTAACTGAGTGATTGTAACCTATCCACCGCTGCCCACTGGATGGGAGGCGGTGTGCAGGACAAACATAAATTTTGACACTATCTCTCCACATATGTCAGTTGCTTAATTTAGAACCTGTACTTGAGGTCGATCTCGAACCCATTGTTGATGTGACGACTTATATTGAATTTTGTAACTAGCTCATCAAGATTGTAACTTGCTTAGCTAAATGAATTGTGGGGTTCAGTCCCTGAGCCCATTATGTGCCTCTGTAACCCTTTCCACTACCGCCCACAAGATGGGTATGGGGTGCATAATAAATGAACTAAACTAAAAACTAACTGCGCCGGATCCCCAAGTCTAGGGCTGCCCGCAGCTACTTACCATATGTCAAGTGCTCACTTGTAGTGCAAGTTTGGGGTTGCAGACTTTACATGTACTGGGCACTAGCATATCATTACCCCTGGAAATTATTAACTATTCTATGCCCTCTGTGTATACAGAATATATTTCTACATACTGTACTGGCTGTGCCACTCAATTATCTCTGGCATTGTTTTTAATTATAGCATTAAGCTGATTGCGAGTACTGCAACATTGCTTCGGCTAGCTGCCACTAGGCACGGTTAATGTCCTATGACTTATTCCCTTAGTTACATCTTTGCAGTACTGGCATTCTACTCAGCCATGTTACATGCCTTCTCTTATATTGTGGTACAGCAGTTGCGCTACTTACCATATGTCAAGTGCTCACTTGTGTGCAAGTTTGGGGTTGCAGACTTTACATGTACTAGGCACTAGCATATCGTTACCCTGGAAACTATTAACTATTCTATGCCCTCTGTGTATACAGAATATATTTTATACATACTGTACTGGCTGTGCCACTCAATTATCTCTGGCATTGTTTTAATTATAGCTTTAAGCTGATTGCGAGTACTGCAACATTGCTTCGGCTAGCTGGCACTAGACACGGTTAATGTCCTATGACTTATTTCCCTTAGTTGCATCTTTGCAGTACTGGCATGCTACTCAGCCATGTTACACGCCTACTTGGATATTGTGGTACAGCAGTTGCTCTGTAAACATTAGTTAATAAATTAAGGTCCCCCCACTCCTGGTTTGTTTTCTCCCCGATCAGAATTGATTTTCATTTACCGTCACCAGTAAAAAGAAACATAAGGAAAATCGAGAAAATTCGTGTTAGAATTATTAATCTTACTTTTTCGGTCATATTTAATAATATATGTCTACAGGAAAGACTGCTACCAAAATATACCAATATATATTATATATCATTTCAACAAATTGATCTACAACTTTCACATATTCGAGTACGAATGCCAAGTAATGTTTATTAAAACATACAAGAAAATTGATTAACTAGAACTACCATATTTATTGTCAATAACTTAAATTATCTCTAAAACAGGAATTTCAACTTTGAGACCTGATAAAAATTAAGTTTTTGACAGATTCTCACCAGTTTTACATATGTGCCAAGTTCTAATTCTATAACATTCTTCGTGTTGTTAGCCATAAAGCCGTAACGTTTGGAGTTACTGTATAAATCTTTTTACGTATAAATTTGGCACATATTTGGATGGCCACATTGAAAAAATGTTTACAGTAAACTATACTCTCGAACAATAATTTTATCCAAGAAACATTAACATCATATGCCATTCTGAGATCAACTGCTAAACAAATAACAACCTTAAAAATATTTTAAGATTTTTATCACTACAGTAATTTGAAATTGTGATTTTTTCTATTTAACTTTTTTTCTCTTCATGGTATGATGTTGATCCATTAGAAAAAGTTGGAGCATTTACCAAAAAAAATTTAATGTGAGGAAATTTCGGTGCACAAGTACAGTAATTATCAAAAGAAGGCTATGTAGCACCATCAAATGTGCAGAATAATCAGAGGGTGCTAAATATCACAATACGAGAACAGAAACGCATAAGGCGAACGATATCAAAAGTATCCGATTCACCAAGAATTCTATCGAGGGACAAGTGACCGCGAGGGACGGTCGGAAAGTAAGACACACGCACGTCGTGAAAGTCAGGACATTCAACAAAGATATGCACAACTGTAAGAGGGACAATGCAATTTGGATAATAAGGAGCAGGGCGGCATTAAGTGACCGTGAGTTAAGCTGTATGGCCAATACGCAACCTTGCCAGAGCAGTTTCCCATCGCCGGTTACGGTGGTAGGAGGAAGGCCATGGGGACACACTATGCTTGTGAGTACGCAGTCTGTTACCAACAACAGGAGACCAACAACCCTGCCAACGGGCAAGGATGGAGGAATGAATAACAAGGTAAAAGTCAGAATAAGGTATACCTTTACGGGAGATGGGAGAAGAGCGGATAGCTTCCCTAGCGGCAGCATCCGCACGCTCATTTAAAGAAACACCAACATGACTGGGAACCCAGCAAAATTCGTACGAATTTAAATTTACTGGAGATAAGAAACAGCCAATGTTGAATGTCGACGACCACCGGATGGACTGGATTAAAGGACCCTAGAGCCAAGAGGGCACTACGAGAGTCAACTACAACCACAAAGGAGAATTGACAAGGAGAAAGCAGTCGACGAAGAGCATAGAGAATAGCATAAAGTTCTGCTGTGAAGATGCTAGTCTCCGGAGGCAGACGACACATAAAGGTGTGGTCAGGAAAAACAACAGAGTAGCCTACACCGTTTACAGACTTAGACCCATCGGTGAAGATGGAAATGGAGTGAGTGTGAAGAAAAGTGTTCAAGGAAAAGGTGTTTCAGAACCGTAGGAGGGGTAAAAACTTTAGTGATGCGGGTCAGGGATGTACAAAATTTTGGAAAGGGGACCCTCCACGGAGGCAGGGACAGAACAACACGAGAAATATTGGTAATATGAACCGAAAGAGAATCTTGCATGCCCGCCACGAGAAATCCAAGAGACGACGAGCAGAGAGAATGATCAAGACAGGAGGGTGCGAGTTCGAGTTCAAATGAGTGAGCTCATCAGAATTCAGAAGAGACGGAAGAAGAGAGGACGAATGGTTCAAGAAGGAGACTCTGGGTATTTGTCAGAACATCACCCCAGAGGGTATGTCGATAATTGAAATCACCCAGCAGGAGCACAGGCTCCGGCAAGGAGTCCAGTAGGTGTTTAAGATCAGGAAGGGAAAGTGGGACATAAATGGAACAAACCATATACCATTTACTCACAAAGACACGGACAGCAGAACATTGGAGAGGCGATGGAAAAAGTAGATGGACGAAGGGAATATCAGAACGAATCAAGAGAGCAGTAGAGTTATGGGCCCCAGCAAAAGCTGGGGGGGGGGAAGGAATTGCCACGGAAGCAACCAGGACGAGCACCAAACATCGGCTCCTGGAGACAGACACAAATTAGGGAAAACTGTGAAATCAGAAGTTGGAGTTCATGGAAATTGGCGTAATATCCACGAATATTACATTGAAGAATAGACATCGACAAAAAGAAGGACAGCAACAGAGAACAATGAAGAAACAAAGGGTAAAAAGGAAAACAGCATGTTCAAGAAGCTCAGGATCAGGATCAGCAAAGTCATTGAACATTCTTCAATCAAGTTAGATTGGAGAATGTTCAGCATTTGGTAACGTCAATGTTAGCCTTGTGGAAAGTGTCTATTTATTATTTAAATGGTTTAAACCATTTGGTGTGGAATGGTTTAAAACGTTTTAATTTCTCTGCAAATTGAAAATGGGCAGTACCTATACTTTTGTAGTAGTTTCAAGTGTACTAAATTGTTGAATGTAATAGAAACTATGAAAGCACAACAATTAAGGAATGAGAAGGTCAGCATATTTGGCATTGCATCCCTAATCTTACTACACAGCTGTGTGACTCTTGTGTGAAACTTTAATGCTACAATAAAAATCGCTGGTATGAATTGCAGTCCCGTAACTCATACCGAGCTTGGGGTAACTGTTCTTAATACGAGCAGTCTGGCATTAGTAAGAACAAATTTTATCCCATTTAACAATAAGTAAATGTTTATAGAGTACTCAACTTAGCAAATATAAATTATTTTTTTCAGGAAATTGAAATTGAAATAAGTTTATTGAGGTAAAATACACACAAAGGGATGAGGTAGCTCAAGCTAGTCTCACCCCGTTCAGTACATCGTGTTAATACATACATATAAACACATCACAAACAATAAACATATTACCAAACATCCTGAGAGATAAACATCTACATTTCCTTTTTATTAGGAAAAATTCAGTTGTAGCCCAACAGATTTTAAGTATTGTAGTTTGAGTGGTATCACTAAATACAGGTTCCTAAACATTACAATGTGGCACAAATTACTGGGTATTTTCTACACACATTATATATAATTTGTAATAGAAAATTTGTATGCTCCTGTACATACAGTACATTTTTATGCCTCTGAGGTCGGAGGAGAACCCACACCAAGCAACCCGTTCCCAGACAAGTCCCTTCCATCCAGTGGTCAGTCTCGAAGATGCATTCATCAATTTTAACCTGCCGCTCAATCAAAACAGGAATTTTCTCAATATAAATTAACATCATATATGATGTTACATGATGTGCATATTTAGGCATTGGTCATGTTAGGTGTTTGTAACATCTGCTGATGTAGATTTGACTAAATGTAAACTCTGTCAGCAGAACTATTCGCATACTTTGAGTCATTATATAATGGAATGTGAAAAAATCGCGGAATTTAGAGATAACACCATCAATAGTGTCCAAGAAATGTTTAAGTACTTCATTCATAATGATGTGCTGCCGAAATCTTAGCAAAGTATCCAAAAATTTGTTTACTGTAGGTAATGCATGCACATGACTGTAAAGCTGCCGCCCAGTAACTGTGACTCATCATAGATGTAAAGTGCCTTGTATAGTGACGGTTGTGAGCCTCTTGTTGATCACTTGTCACAAAAGATTATTGATGCATGCATTTCTGTGGGTGATTAAATATGTATGTTTATGTATATATGCATACGTATATATATATATATATATATATATATATATATATATATATATATATATATATATATATATATATATATATATATATATATATATATATATATATATATTGGTGTATACTGGCAGCAGGTCCTCTTTTAAACATGTCTCTTTTTTTTTTTTTTTTTTGCAGGGATATTCCTGCGCGGGCCCTAAGCCTCTGGCTGGCCCACTAAGTGTTGCTTGTTTCTAGTTTACTTGGGCGGAGTATGAGTATTTATTACTCGTATGGTCGCTTCAGTAAGATGTTGCCATATGTGTTTAACAACTTCTTCTGCTCTGTTGAATTCAAGTTGAAATCTTAATGTCTCATTGAATATGGCCGCATATATTGTATTTACTCTCTTCTGATTTAGGGCTTCTATTTCTCTAACTATTTTCCTATGATAATATTAGTATCTAATGCTAGGAAAATAGAGGGATAGAAGCCCTAAATCAGAAGATAACATCAATAATCTTTTGTGACAAGTGATCAACAAGAGGCTCACAACCGTAACTATACAATTAGGCACTTTACATCTATGATGAGTCACAGAAGATAACGATTCTTCGCGGCGGGGATCGTATTCCAGGGACCTGCCCGAAACGCTACGCGTACTAGTGGCTGTACAAGAATGTAACAACTCTTGTATATATCTAAAAAAAAAAAAAAAAAAAAAGATAGTAAATAAAGAATATCCGGGTATATTCAATGAGACAATATATATATATATATATATATATATATAATATATATATAATTATATATATATATATATATACATATATATATGTATATATATATATATATATATATATATATATATATATATATATATATATATATATATATATATATATATATATATTGTGACGATAATCTCTTCCCAGAGATTGAGCCTGCTATTTCTTCTCATCGTCACGTTCTCAACAATATCGAAGATACGTTTCATAGTGGCTTAACGTATATATCAAGACAGCCACACGCACCTGCAACTCCCTCCTCCCCCCCCCCACTTCTGCACACCTGGTCGTGCCGACGGCTACAGTCCCAGACAAACTACTTGTTACTGGACACCCTGCATTCTCATTGGCCATTCAACAACACACCACTCCAGCTCCACGCCAATCACATTCCTCGCAAGCCATGTCAGGACCGTCCAGCAATTCTCTCGCCAGAATATCTAGTGCTCTCATGCTATGAACACCTAAGTTGACTCACCTCGTGTGATCAAATAGAGGTTTATAGCTAGCGCATATATTCCCAGCACTAATATTATTTTTGCTTGTTATTGTATGTCACTTCTCCTCCCTTTAACGTAATCCAGTTTTATGTTCAGTTATTTTTCCACTTGTTGTTCTGCACCATTAAGCCAAGATTTTTGCCTTTATTTCAATTTGTTTTTTAGTGTTATTAAAGAGCATTGTTTATTATTGTGTTTTATGTCTCTTCCCTTACCTGTTACAAACGACAGTACTTTTGTAAATGTGTTGGTAAACACAGAGTATGCAGGCATTAAAATGAAAAATGCAGCACCTAGGCGTCCAAAAGTAAGCATTGTCATATTCAATGTTAATAAACTCATTAAGCCTGAATATCTTTGTGATGAAAATATTGTAAACTCTAAACGTCTGAGAAATGGCCTCATAGCTGCCACATGGAAAGGTGCCACGCCTATACCGGACAGAATTTACTCTAGAGCAGCTTTAGGTCGGCACTATAACATTGCCCTCTACAACCCTCCCCCTCGTAGGTGTTATAAGTGTCAACGATGGGGACGTCACGTGGCCAGGTACTGCACAAGCAAAAACTTTTTTTGTGCCGTGTGTGGTGAACCTCATAAATCTGAGATGTGTTTTAAACTCATAAAGGAACTGCAGTCAGTAAGTGAAAAATGCATAAACTGTGACAGGAGCGGTGTTCAAGCCTGGCACCTTGACTGTGTCAAGCGACCAGCTGCTTACGGCCAGGTGCCCGGCCCCGCCCACCCGGGAGGACGGTTGCCAGGTACAGCTGCCGGCTCTAATTCCTGTGCAGAGCCACCAGGACGTAGTGTTCGTAGCAGCTGGATACCAAATACTTCACCATCTGCCAAGCACCAAGTGCACCACGGGGCCAGACGACAGGTGTCTGTTCAACCTGCGCCTGCCCGTCAGGTGCCAGGAACCTGTTTCCCGGAGGTGTTGACACAACACTCGCCATACCCTTCAAACCACCATGTAGAGCAGTTGCCAAATGCTGCAATCAGTCCCACTCGCTGTTCAGAGCCATCTGGAGGTGATGTTCGCTCCAGCTGGCTGCCAAACTCACCACCTGATAATTATGAAGTGCACAAGGGGACCGGTGCCAGACCGAAGACTCCTGCCATCATCCCAGCTCCCCCACAAGAACCAGGTGCTGCATCTTCTGCCAGTGGTGGGCCTTCCCCTGATGTAGAGTGGCCACTTCCTGGTTCTGGGATAATGTCACCTACTGTGAGACCACCATCCACATCCACAGCTGGACCCCACAGTCAACTGGAAGTGGGGGATAAGGAACTGGATCAAAATGAGACAGATCGCAACCTCAGCCTCCCTACCACCTCGCCCTTGGGTTGCTCCACTGTTCAAGCAGTGGTTGCCCTTCGTGACCGGTTGCAGGAACACCAGCAGCAGTCACAGCAGCAAACGGAGCGGCTGCAAGAGCAACTCCAACATGAGAAAAAATCCACCAGCGATATTTCGACGATGCTCACGTGTATGAGGGGACTTGTAAGCAATGACTGCCAAACTTCCCCTTCCACCCCTGAACCCTCCAAACATGTGTTCGCTTGCCCATCAGGGGAAACTTCTAGTGATCTTGAAACCTTGTGTAGTGGAGCCCTTCCACGCAGGTTAACTGCCAGCGTTGTGCTAAAGTATGTTAAAAACGACTCTATAGCTGGAAATGACCGACAAATTGTACTAGACCATTGGATACAAATGTGTGACATTGGTAAAAAACTAAAAAATGTTCCTGGACTTATACCGTAGTGCAATAGATAATATGTATATAGATAACATATATTAAGTGAACTAATAATATCAATATATAATGCTGACTTTAAATGCACAATTAACTAAGTTATCCATCCTTAGCTGGAACATTGCATCCCTCAATAAAAGATTCTCAGATTTACATCACAAAGTAACAACTGAACACATCGATATTGTATGTCTCCAGGAGTGCAGAGTTCCCGCAAGATCCTCACCCCCGAAATTGCCCTCATTTGTTTCTTACAACCTCAGATCCAGCAACTCTTGCATTCTATACATCAAACAATCCCTACCCCATCAACTTCTGCCAGAAAAACAAACTGCCGGTCAACAGTATCATGGAGTGAGGATCTATGTGGGCAACTCTGTCCTCAATGTATTTAATCTATATGCTCCAGCAGGAAAGTTAAATTATATTGATCTTCCAGCCTGCGCTCAAGCAGAGCCAACCATCATTCTTGGTGACTACAATGCTAGACACAAGGACATTGGCGGCTCTCGCTTCAGTAACGGTAATGGGAATCAACTGCTGTCGCTACTAAATAGTCACCAAGATGTGCAGATTGTGGGTGACCTTGAACCCACGCATATTTGTGGAGGCATTCTAGACCTCTGTGTTGGTTTCAACGTCTCTCACGTCTGGTGCACATCAACTATTGTAACAGATTTGTTGTCAGATCATCACCCTAGATTGACTACTCTATGTATAGGAGATACCATCCTGCCCGGTGGAACTTTCAAACGCAAACGGCTCAGTGTTCCTCCTGCTCGACGTGAAGACTTTGTTGCTCATGTGTCAGAGTGGTACAGCACTTATGATCCCTCCACAGTCCAGACATTTAACGACGATCTAGTACAGAGCATTCAGATGTTTGCTGACCCTTTAGGTCGGCCCCCTGCACCATCCAATAGTCGGAACGACATGAAAGGTAATAAACGTCATGCCTATTACAATGACCCCAAATTGCGTACTTTGAAACGCACTGCCAGACGAGTTGGACTTGCATATAGGGAAACACGTACGCCAGCAATGCTCAAGCTCTTTCAGAAAGCCCTAGCCAAGGCGAGGGAGCGCATGACAGAGCTCAGGCAAGATAACTGGGAAACTTTTGTTAACAGTCTCAACTCTCACACCCCCCTCAGCCAGGCATGGAAGGATATTAAAAGAATTAAAGGCGATAAGATCGGCCAAGTAGCACACCCTCACCCTCTACACAGAGCAAACGAGTTAGTCGATGCTTGGGCAACCACCTCTAGCTTCAATAATCTTCCCCCAGACATACAGTTCAGATTAAATGCTGGTTACGGAGATCGAGAAAGGCTCGTTGACTTCATGCTCCACAAGGAAGATGAATGCAACGTGCCATTCACTGAGTTTGAATTACTCGCGGCCCTAAACAAAGGCAAAGCCACATCCCCCGGTGAAGATGGTATCACTTATGACATATTGCGTCTGCTCCCTTTAGTACCAGGGAATCCCCTGCTTGAGCTGTATAATATGAGCTATGTTACTGGGGAACTTCCTATCTCTTGGACCAACAGTATAATCATTCCAATTCCCAAGCCAAATCAAGAGAATGCTTTCCGCCCAATTTCCCTTACTAGCTGCATTTGCAAAACATTCGAGAGAATGGTCCTAAACCGTCTCCTCCATAGAATAAGAACCATGCTATCCCCCCCATATATGGCTTCATGCATGGAAGGATTGCATCCCCTGTGCGAGATGTCACCAGCGGAGTCCCCACAGGGCTCAGTACTTGGACCCATCCTGTTTCTAATATATGTACGATCTCCGGAGGGTTCTAGACTCATTCCTCTCAATGTTTGCTGATGATGCAAAAATTATGAGAAGAATCAAGACGGATGAAGATAGACAGAGACTACAGGATGACCTGGATAAACTGGAGGAATGGTCTAGAAAATGGCTGCTAAAGTTCAACTCGGGAAAGTGTAAGGTGATGAAATAGGAGAAGGGAGCAGGAGGCTGAACACAAGGTATCATTGGGAGGGGAAATCCTACAAGAGTCAAATAGAGAGAAAGATCTGGGGTGTTGATATCACCCGAACCTGTCCCCAGAAGCCACATCAAAAGAATATCATCAGCGGCATATGCTACTGGCCAACATAAGAACTGCCTTTAGAAATTTGTGTAAGGATCTTTCAACCCTGTATACCACTTATGTAAGACCAATCCTGGAGTATGCAGCTCCAGCCTGGAGTCCATACCTAGTTAAACACAAGACAAAGTTAGAGAAGATTCAGCGGTATGCCACCAGGCTCGTCCCGGAACTGAGAGGATTGAGCTACGAGGAAAGGCTAAAGGAGCTGAACCTCACATCCTGGAAAACAGAAGAGTAAGGGGAGACATGATAACCACCTACAAAATTCTCAGGGGAATTGACAGGGCGGACAAAGAGAAACTCTTCACCACGGGTGGGACACGAACAAGGGGACACAGGTGGAAACTTAGTACCCAGATGAGCCACAGAGACGTTAGAAAGAATTTTTT
>WNGS01013933.1:0-14715 GCA_020271785.1 Procambarus virginalis
AGGTAGAGGCAGCTCCACCTCCCAATTACCTCCAGTGGACAGATTTCAACGGAAACAGCAGGCTTCGGGGATAGTTGTGACGATAATCTCTTATCAGGATTTAGCCTGCTATTTCTGCGACTCACTGTCCTCATCATATACAAGATACGTTTTGTAGTGGCTAAACGTACATATTAAGAGCCACACGTTCCCTCCCTCCCTCCTCCCCCCCACTCCAGCACCTGCTGCACCTGGTCGACGCGCCGAACCCTTCAACTGCTAACTAGCGACTTGCGGCCATCCAGCTTCCTCATTGGCCGCCAACCAACACTCCACTCCGGCTCCTCGCCAATCACAAGACCTCGCCAGTTATGTTGGAGTCCCTTGCGTTTCTGCCAGCCAGAATATTGTGTGCTCGCAAGCTATGAACTCCTAAGTGACTCACTTGTGTGGTCAAATAGAGGTTTATAGTTAGTGCATATATTCCAGCATTCATATTTTATTTACTTTTGTATGTCAATTCTCCTCCCCATTAACGTAATCTATTTTCATGTTTATGTATTTTTTCCACTTGACATTTTTTACCATTAAGCCAAGATTTTGCATTTGTTTCAATTTGTGTTTTTTTATTGTTATTAAATCCAGTTTTTATTATTGTCTTTCGTATTTCCAACCTTACCACAGATTACCAATCACGCAGTCATTCTTTTTTTTCTCTTTTTTTTTCTTTTCTTTTTTTATATATTATATGTGGCCCAGCACTGACACCTGCTAGTTGGAAGACTGCCGACCACCATTTCCAACTCGTTACCGTCACATATAAATGGGGGCCTGTCCACGGAGCTTCACTCAGGTATTGGTAATTGTGGTAAGCATACTTGGCTTTATTTCCCTTGCTTCCATTATTCACATTAATCATTTTTTATTTTATATGGTGCTGTGTATATTGTACATTACGGGAATAGCATATGGTGAGAGTGAGACAACTTTGGATTACGTGGTGACTGTAGGCCGCAGTCATACTCTTAATTGGTCGTCTCCCCCTTCCGTGTTATCCTCCGTGTTTAACATCTTTGTCCCCAGATATTTCTCACTTTTTGACAGATTATCACATAGGTACCCTGGTACTGTGGTCTGTCTCCGGGTCAATAGCACCCAAGTCCTGCAATCCGACTCTAGGAGGAAAAAGAGGGCTTTAGATCCTCTAGCACGAACTATTATTGGCGAATTGGGACCTCGCCGATAGTTCTCGTCACCAGTTGACACTCGCACCCCTACTCGTCGGTCAGACTGATGGTATTTACCAAAAGGTAGGGAATTGGCGTTCTTTCTTTTGAGCACAAAGTTCGCTAATTCTGTAAATACCATATTCAATTTCAGTGGGTACCATTGCTTATGTTCTATAGTGACTTGGCAAGGTATGACTACATTTTTTGGACTACCTCATTTATTTTGAAGCCATTTAGTGTTTCACTTGTATTTTAAACTTAGTTTTCACTAATTAGTAGGATTTTCTTGCCTTTATCCTCCCATAGTGAGTACCAGGTACAAGATTTCCTGCGACCTTATTCATTTACCATCTTGAATTAACTTTAATTATTAATAATTCCCCACAGGATAGGTATCAGTTGCCACGTTTCCTGTTTCTGACACTCGCCATATTCTCACTATATTCGTCTCCTTTGTTTTGCTATATTTTCACCATGTTCCGCTTACAAGCTTTCAAGGCAGATCCAGAAGGTGAAATAGGGAACTTACGTCATGCAAGAAGGGTCGAATTGATAACTCTTGCACACGAGTATCAATTGGAAGTTCCCCCTGGCGCCAACAAATATACCGTAAATAATCTAATTGTAGATCATCTTTTGGATGAAGGGAAGATAGATTCTGATACTCATGACCAATACACTATTTCAGATAAACATGACTTGACAGCAATCAAACTCAAGTTAGAACTTGCTAAGATCGAGCGAGAGCAACAAAAGGAAGCAGCTGCAATCCGAGAGCGGGAAGCTGCCATTAGAAAAGACGAACAAGAAAGAGAAATCCGCCTCAAGGAGCGTGAAGCTGCATCCGGAAGGAAGAAAGTGAAAGGGAGGCCCTACTCCTCAAAGGACAGCAAGAACGTGAGTTGGCCTTATACCAACAGCGACTCGAGATACAACGGAACACGACCAACGACAGGCAGAAGCAGCTCTAAACTGTCGTGACCGAGAACGCGCGAGGGACGCTGCACACCAAGCTCAACTCCAACAAGCGGCAGCTAGTCTTCCTCCCAGTTTCAATATCTCCCATGCAAGTAAGTTAATGCCCCCGTTCCTCGAAACGGAGGTTGATGTGTTCTTTACCACTTTTGAGACCCTTGCTGTTCAACTTAATTGGCCTGACGACCAATGGGCTACCCTTCTCAGAGTACATTTAACAGGTAGAGCAGCAGTCACACTCAGCACTTTGGCTTCGGAAAACGACTACACCACCCTGAAACAAGCTGTGTTGGACGCCTACCTTCTCTCCACCGAAAGCTATCGACGAAAGTTTCGTGACTACGTCAAGGCAAGTACCACCACCTTCTTAGAATTTGCTAACACCAAACAAAGATATTTCATGAAATGGCTGGAGGCAGCACATGTCTCTACTTTTTCAGAACTTGTCAACCTCATACTGGTTGAAGAATTTTTGAGACGTGTACCTCCTCCTGTCCGCCTATACTTAGCAGACAAGGAAGAGACGGAGTTAGTGAAGTGTGCGAAGTCAGCTGACACTTACAGCCTCATCCACCGGCTGACTCCAGACCCTACCAGAAAGAAGTCTTGGTACAGTTACGAGAAAGCGAGCCCAGATCAAGGTACCTCTCAACTGTACTGCAGGTATTGTCGATTATATGGACACACCATTGACAAATGTGGTAAGTCCCAATCTAAAGGTAACGTCGAACCCCCTAAGTCTAAAACTACTCACCCTAAGTCCGGTAAGCCTGTAATGAATGTTGGTGTTCATGCTAATGATCTCTCTCTCTTTACCAAGCATCTATATCCAAGAACTATCTCTACCCACGGTTCAGATTCAGAGGGACGTTTCGGACTTAAGATCCTACGGGACACAGCGGCTCTACAATCGATCGTTTTGAAATCGGCTGTGCCCAACGTCGCCTACACAGGAGAGACTGTGTTCATCACTGACCTTACTGCTACAACTCCTTATCCCCTTGCAAGAGTTTACCTGGATTGTCCCTTCGTGACCGGTGAAGTCCAAGTCGCCGTCAGGGAAAAGCCTTTTCCCATGCCTGGAGTGCAACTTCTCCTGGGCAACGACTTGGCAGAAGACCAACAACCAAACAACCTGATCGTCAAGGACATATCCAAGGTAAGCAACTCTGTGGTGGATAACCCGATTTTTGAACATTTCCCAGTAAAGGTTCAAGAGAGTGATGAAGGTTCTCCTCCTGTTATGGTGACCACCCGTGCTCAAGCTGCACGTCCACAGCCAGCCGACTCTACTGCTACCGCTGTCCCTCAGGACCCTTCGAAACTACCCCCTAACCTGACTGCGGTGGAGTTCCGTAAGTTACAGAGAGATGATCTTACATTGACACCATTATTCTTTCAGGCTGAAACCCAATCCGACAGTGTTCCTGGGTTCTTTATGGAGAACGAAATACTCTATCGCAGGTATAGACCCAGTAAACTGAAGGACGAGGACGATTGGGCAAACGTTGAACAACTAGTGATTCCCACCAGCCTGCGGCCCACGATTCTACACCTGGCCCACGGCGCTTTGTCACACTATGGGTTCAACAAGACTTACCATGGAATTCGACAAGACTACTACTGGCCAGGTATGGTAAACGACATCAAAACTTATGTCAAATTATGCCACGTGTGTCAGTTAGCCGGGAAACCGAACGTTTCCATTCCCAGAGCACCACTGATACCCATCCAGGTGCCTGAGGAACCGTTCCACAAGCTCATTATCGACTGCGTTGGTCCTTTGCCTCGGACCAGTGCAGGCAACGCATATATCTTAACCATCCTGTGTCCTACCACCAGATTTCCGATAGCAGTTCCAGTAAAAAATATTACAGCTGCTACAGTGGTGAAGAATCTACTGAAAATCTTCACCCAGTATGGATTTCCGAGGGAGATTCAGAGCGACTGTGGTACCAACTTCACCAGTGATCTCTTCAAACGGACTCTGGAGGAGTTCAACATCAAACAGGTACTGTCCAGCCCCTATCATCCTGCTTCACAGGGTTCTCTCGAGCGTAGTCATCAAACCATCAAGGCACTCTTAAAAAAGTTCTGTAATGAGACCTCAAAGGATTGGGATAGGCAAATTGATCTCATCATGTGTATTTTCAGAAGTCTTCCCAACGAGTCACTAGGAGTATCTCCTTATGAGATGCTCTACGGACGTAAGTGCCGTACACCTCTCAAGGCTTTCAAGGATTCTCTACGTGATGACACCTTCAGTGAGCATCAGAGTGTGCCCCAGTATCTTCAAAATCTCCGACACATTCTAGAGAGGGTCCATTCCTTTGCCAGCAACAACCTACAGAGAGCCCAGGAGAGGATGAAGACTCGTTACGACCGGCACTGTAAAGTAAGGAAGTTTACACCAGGAGACTTAGTGCTTGCCTATTTCCCTATCCCAGGTTCTCCTTTACAGAACAGGTTCTCCCGGACAGGCCCCCATTTATATGTGACGGTAACGAGTTGGAAATGGTGGTCGGCAGTCTTCCAACTAGCAGGTGTCAGTGCTGGGCCACATATAATATATAAAAAAAAGAAAAGGAAAAAAAAAGAGAAAAAAAAGAATGACTGCGTGATTGGTAATCTGTGGTAAGGTCGGAAATACGAAAGACAATAATAAAAACTGGATTTTAAAAACAATAAAAAAACACAAATTGAAACAAATGCAAGATCTTGGCTTAATGGTAAAAAATGTCAAGTGGAAAAAAATACATAAACATGAAAATAGATTACGTTAATGGGGAGGAGAATTGACATACAAAAGTAAATAAAATATGAATGCTGGAATATATGCACTAACTTTAAACCTCTATTTGACCACACAAGCTATGAACTCCTAAGTGACTCACCTTGTGTGGTCAAATAGAGGTTTATAGTTAGTGCATATATTCCAGCATTCATATTTTATTTACTTTTGTATGTCAATTCTCCTCCCCATTAACGTAATCTATTTTCATGTTTATGTATTTTTTTCCACTTGACATTTTTTACCATTAAGCCAAGATCTTGCATTTGTTTCAATTTGTGTTTTTTTATTGGTATTAAAATCCAGTTTTTATTATTGTCTTTCGTATTTCCGACCTTACCACAGATTACCAATCACGCAGTCATTCTTTTTTTTCCTTTTCTTTTTTTTATATATTATATGTGGCCCAGCGCTGACACCTGCTAGTTGGAAGACTGCCGACCACCATTTCCAACTCGTTACCGTCACATATATAATATAGAATATTGTGTGCTCGCAAGCTATGAACTCCTAAGTGACTCACCTTGTGTGGTCAAATAGAGGTTTATAGTTAGTGCATTTATTCCAGCATTCATATTTTATTTACTTTTGTATGTCAATTCTTCTCCCCATTAACGTAATCTATTTTCATGTTTATGTATTTTTTTCCACTTGACATTTTTTACCAGTAAGCCAAGATTTTGCATTTGTTTCAATTTGTGTTTTTTTATTGTTATTAAAATCCAGTTTTTATTATTGTCTTATATTTCCAACCTTACCACAGATTACCAATCCGGGGCATTGCAGAGTCCAAAGGGAAGGCGATTGTACCTGTAGAGACCAAACGGGGTTATAAAGGCGGACAGTACCTTAGCTCGCTCCGTTAAACTCACCTGGTAGTAGCCCTTTAGTAGGTCTACCTGAGACAGGTAGCGGGCATTACCAATGGCATCCAGAATGTCGTCTACCCTGGGTATTGGGTAGGCGTCCTTCACTGTGACCTGGTTCAACTTCCTATAATCCGTACACAGACGGATTTTGCCGTGAGGTTTGGGTACCAGGATGCATGGTGAGGCCCAGGGGGACTCACAGGGGGTAGCCAGTCCATGGTCCAAGAGATACTGTACCTCAGCCCGCATGACTTCCGTTTTGCTCGGGCTGATTCGGTAGAATGGTTGGCGAATCGGCTGGGTGTCAGGTAGCAGTTGGATGTCGTGCTGAGTTACAGTACACTCTTGGGGGTCATCTCGAAACAACTCTTGATATTCTCTGACGAGTTTGATTAGTGGAGCACTATTATCGTCCTGAAAATGATGTTGAAGGTTAGTAAGGATTTCCGAGTTAGAGAGCGCTGTCTCAGTGTCAGTGCTCTCGGAAGGAGAAGCAGGGAAGGTCTCACTGTGGCTGTATGGACCTGTAAATGAGGTGAAATTGGTTAACACAGTGGGAGGAACCCCATGGTAGGGCTTGAGTAAATTAATGTGGCACAGCTGGGTCTTCCGCCGCCTATCGGGGGTCTCGAGAACGTAGTTAAAGTTGTTCCGGCACTCCTTAACACGGTAGGGTCCTGAGAACCTGTTCTGTAAAGGAGAACCTGGGATAGGGAAATAGGCAAGCACTAAGTCTCCTGGTGTAAACTTCCTTACTTTACAGTGCCGGTCGTAACGAGTCTTCATCCTCTCCTGGGCTCTCTGTAGGTTGTTGCTGGCAAAGGAATGGACCCTCTCTAGAATGTGTCGGAGATTTTGAAGATACTGGGGCACACTCTGATGCTCACTGAAGGTGTCATCACGTAGAGAATCCTTGAAAGCCTTGAGAGGTGTACGGCACTTACGTCCGTAGAGCATCTCATAAGGAGATACTCCTAGTGACTCGTTGGGAAGACTTCTGAAAATACACATGATGAGATCAATTTGCCTATCCCAATCCTTTGAGGTCTCATTACAGAACTTTTTAAGAGTGCCTTGATGGTTTGATGACTACGCTCGAGAGAACCCTGTGAAGCAGGATGATAGGGGCTGGACAGTACCTGTTTGATGTTGAACTCCTCCAGAGTCCGTTTGAAGAGATCACTGGTGAAGTTGGTACCACAGTCGCTCTGAATCTCCCTCGGAAATCCATACTGGGTGAAGATTTTCAGTAGATTCTTCACCACTGTAGCAGCTGTAATATTTTTTACTGGAACTGCTATCGGAAATCTGGTGGTAGGACACAGGATGGTTAAGATATATGCGTTGCCTGCACTGGTCCGAGGCAAAGGACCAACGCAGTCGATAATGAGCTTGTGGAACGGTTCCTCAGGCACCTGGATGGGTATCAGTGGTGCTCTGGGAATGGAAACGTTCGGTTTCCCGGCTAACTGACACACGTGGCATAATTTGACATAAGTTTTGATGTCGTTTACCATACCTGGCCAGTAGTAGTCTTGTCGAATTCCATGGTAAGTCTTGTTGAACCCATAGTGTGACAAAGCGCCGTGGGCCAGGTGTAGAATCGTGGGCCGCAGGCTGGTGGGAATCACTAGTTGTTCAACGTTTGCCCAATCGTCCTCGTCCTTCAGTTTACTGGGTCTATACCTGCGATAGAGTATTTCGTTCTCCATAAAGAACCCAGGAACACTGTCGGATTGGGTTTCAGCCTGAAAGAATAATGGTGTCAATGTAAGATCATCTCTGTAACTTACGGAACTCCACCGCGGTCAGGTTAGGGGGTAGTTTCGAAGGGTCCTGAGGGACAGCGGTAGCAGTAGAGTCGGCTGGCTGTGGACGTGCAGCTTGAGCACGGGTGGTCACCATAACAGGAGGAGAACCTTCATCACTCTCTTGAACCTTTACTGGGAAATGTTCAAAAATCGGGTTATCCACCACAGAGTTGCTTACCTTGGATATGTCCTTGACGATCAGGTTGTTTGGTTGTTGGTCTTCTGCCAAGTCGTTGCCCAGGAGAAGTTGCACTCCAGGCATGGGAAAAGGCTTTTCCCTGACGGCGACTTGGACTTCACCGGTCACGAAGGGACAATCCAGGTAAACTCTTGCAAGGGGATAAGGAGTTGTAGCAGTAAGGTCAGTGATGAACACAGTCTCTCCTGTGTAGGCGACGTTGGGCACAGCCGATTTCAAGACGATCGATTGTAGAGCCGCTGTGTCCCTTAGGATCTTAAGTCCGAAACGTCCCTCTGAATCTGAACCGTGGGTAGAGATAGTTCCTGGATAGAGATGCTTGGTAAAGAGAGAGAGATCATTAGCATGAACACCAACATTCATTACAGGCTTACCGGACTTAGGGTGAGTAGTTTTAGACTTAGGGGGTTCGACGTTACCTTTAGATTGGGACTTACCACATTTGTCAATGGTGTGTCCATATAATCGACAATACCTGCAGTACAGTTGAGAGGTACCTTGATCTGGGCTCGCTTTCTCGTAACTGTACCAAGACTTCTTGCTGGTAGGATCTGGAGTCAGCCGGTGGATGAGGCTGTAAGTGTCAGCTGACTTCGCACACTTCACTAACTCCGTCTCTTCCTTGTCTGCTAAGTATAGGCGGACAGGAGGAGGTACACGTCTCAAAAATTCTTCAACCAGTATGAGGTTGACAAGTTCTGAAAAAGTAGAGACATGTGCTGCCTCCAGCCATTTCATGAAATATCTTTGTTTGGTGTTAGCAAATTCTAAGAAGGTGGTGGTACTTGCCTTGACGTAGTCACGAAACTTTCGTCGATAGCTTTCGGTGGAGAGAAGGTAGGCGTCCAACACAGCTTGTTTCAGGGTGGTGTAGTCGTTTTCCGAAGCCAAAGTGCTGAGTGTGACTGCTGCTCTACCTGTTAAATGTACTCTGAGAAGGGTAGCCCATTGGTCGTCAGGCCAATTAAGTTGAACAGCAAGGGTCTCAAAAGTGGTAAAGAACACATCAACCTCCGTTTCGAGGAACGGGGGCATTAACTTACTTGCATGGGAGATATTGAAACTGGGAGGAAGACTAGCTGCCGCTTGTTGGAGTTGAGCTTGGTGTGCAGCGTCCCTCGTGAGTTCTCGGTCACGACAGTTTAGAGCTGCTTCTGCCTGTCGTTGGTCGTGTTCCCGTTGTATCTCTAGTCGCTGTTTGTATAAGGCCAACTCGCGTTCTTGCTGTCCCTTGAGGAGTAGGGCCTCCCTTTCCCGTTCCTCGTTTCTGAGGGCAGCTTCTTCCTTTCTGAGGGTAGCTTCACGCGCTTGTTCTTCCTTTCTGATTGCAGCTTCACGTTCTCTGATTGCAGCTTCACGCTCTCTGCTTGCAGCTGCTTCTTGTTGTTGCTGTAGCTCGATCTTGGCAAGTTCCAATTTGAGCTTTATCACTCTCAAGTCATCTTTATCTGAAATAATGTACTGTTCATGTGTAGAAGAATCTATAATACCTTCATCAGCAAGGTGATCCAGTATCATATTATTAATGGCAAATTTGTTGGCTCCATCAGGAACTTCTAAGTGATACTCATGTGCAAGAGTTAACAAATCGACCCTCTTAGCGTGACGTAAGGTCCCTATTTCACTTTCTGGATCTGCTTTGAAAACTTGTAAGCGGAACATGGTGAAAATATAGCAAAACAAAGGAGATGAATATAGTGAGAATATGGCGAGTGTCAGAAACAGGAAACGTGGCAACTGATACCTATCCTGTGGGGAATTATTAATAACTAAAGTTAATTCAAGATGGTAAATGAATAAGGTCGAAGGAAATCTTGTACCTGGTACTCACTATGGGAGGATAAAGGCAAGAAAATCCTACTAATTAGTGAAAACTAAGTTTAAAATACAAGTGAAACACTAAATGGCTTCAAAATAAATGAGGTAGTCCAAAAAATGTAGTCATACCTTGCCAATTCACTATAGAACATAAGCAATGGTACCCACTGAAATTGAATATGGTATTTACAGAATTAGCGAACTTTGTGCTCAAAAGAAACGCCAATTCCCTACCTTTTGGTAAATACCATCAGTCTGACCGACGAGTAGGGGTGCGAGTGTCAACTGGTGACGAGAACTATCGGCGAGGTCCCAATTCGCCAATAATAGTTCGTGCTAGAGGATCTAAAGCCCTCTTTTTCCGTCGACCAGGTGCAGCAGGTGCTGGAGTGGGGGGGAGGAGGGAGTTGCTGGTACGTGTGGCTAGCTTAATATATACGTTTAGCCACTACAAAACGTATCTTGCATATTAACGAGGACAGGATGAGTCGGAGAAATAGCAGGCTAAATCTCTGATAAGAGATTATCGTCACAATATATATATATATATATATATATATATATATATATATATATATATATATATATATATATATATATATATATATATATATATAATATATGTATATATATATATATATATATATATATATATATATATATATATATATATATATATATATATATATATATATATATATATATATATATATATATATATATATATATATATATATATATATATATATTAAATATGACCGAAAAAGTAAGATTATTAATTCTAACACGAATTTTCTCAATGTTTCTTATATTCTTTTTCACTGTTGATGGTAACTGAAAATTCAATTCTCCAAAATTCATTTTTATTTCTTGTCTGACGCAACACTTGAACGCGTTTTGTAAAACTTATTACATTTTCAAAGACTTTAGTTTACACACACACACTATAACTGAACAGAGTTTTAAAACAGCTTCGATTTTATACCTGCATTTGGGTGAGGTGAAATGTTACAACAGTTTTAGATGAGGTGAAAACACAGAACACGAAACAATGGGTATAATATTTTGTAAGTTAAAGGGAAGAATGGAAGTAACTGCAAAGGGCCTATTGGCCCATATTTCTTGATGCTTCTATATTGGTGCAGAGTCTTGAAGTGGGTAAAATATAGTTGTGCATTAATTGGCTGTTGATTGCTGGTGTCAGCTTCTTAATGTGTAGTGCCTCGCAGATATCTAGCCACCTGCTATCGCTGTATCTATCGATGATTTCCATGCTTTTTGTTAAGACTTCTCTGGTGATGGTCTGGTTGTGGGAAGAGATTATATGTTCCTTAATGGAGCCCTGTTGCTTATGCATCGTTAATCGCCTGGAAAGAGATGTCTTGCCTATATACTGAATTCTTTGAGGCTTACAGTCCCCAAGTGGGCATTTGAAGGCATAGACGACATTGATATGTTTTAAAGCGTTCTGCTTTGTGTCTGGAGAGTTTCTCATGAGTAGGTTGGTAGTTTTCTTTGTTTTATAGTAGATCGTCAATTGTATCTTCAGATTTTTGTCTGTAGGGAAAACGTTTCTATTAACAATATCTTTCAGGACCCTTTCCTCCGTTTTATGAGCTGTGGAAAAGAAGTTCCTGTAAAATAGTCTAATAGGGGTTACAGGTATTGTGTTAGTTGTCTCTTCAGAGGTTGCATGGCGTTTCACCTTCCTTCTTATGATGTCTTCAATGAAGCCATTGGAGAATCCGTTGTTGACTAGGACCTGCCTTACCCTACAGAGTTCTTCATCAACTTGCTTCCATCCTGAGATGTGGCTGAGAGCACGGTCGACATAAGCGTTAACAACACTCCTCTTGTACCTGTCTGGGCAGTCACTGTTGGCATTGAGGCACATTCCTATGTTTGTTTCCTTAGTGTAGACTGCAGTATGGAAACCTCCCCTCCTTTCCATGACTGTTACATCTAGAAAGGGCAGCTTCCCATCCTTCTCCATCTCATAAGTGAAACGCAATACAGAATTCCGCTCAAATGCCTCCTTCAGCTCCTGCAGATGTCTGACATCCGGTACCTGTGTAAAAATGTTGTCAACATACCTGCAGTATATGGCTGGTTTCAAGTTCATGTCGACTAAGACCTTTTGTTCGATGGTACCCATGTAGAAGTTCGCAAACAGGACACCTAGAGGAGAACCCATGGCGACCCCATCTACTTGCTTATAAATGTGCCCATCCGGGCTCAAGAAGGGTGCCTCTTTAGTACAAGCTTGGAGTAGTTTCCTTAGAATGCTTTCTGGTATGTCAAGAGGAGTACAGGCCGGATCACGATACACTCTGTCCGCTATCATCCTGATTGTTTCATCCACAGGTACGTTGGTAAACAGTGATTCTACGTCCAACAAGGCTCTAATCTCTGTGGTCCGTGTTCCCCGCAGTAAGTCGACAAATTCCTTTGGAGACTTCAGGCTGAAGGCGCAAGGGACATAAGGAGTCAGCAAGCCATTGAGTCACTTCGCCATTCTGTACGTGGGTGTGGGTATCTGGCTGATGATTGGCCGATGTGGGTTTCCAGGCTTATGTGTCTTGACATTTCCATATGCGTATCCAGGTTTATATTCCCCAATAATCTTTGGCAGGTGGAGTCCAGATTTCTTGGCGTTCACAGTTTCGATCAATTTGTTGAATTTTGCTCTCAATTCAGCTGTAGTGTCCTTCGTTACCCTTTGGAATTTAGTTTGGTCAGAGAGTATGTGGTTCATTTTCGCCAGATATTCGTCTTTTTTAAGAATTTACACCCCCGATGCCGGTACCATTGGCGTCGACATGGAGGATGAAAGGCTTCATGATATCTGCCGAGGCGAGAATAGGATTAGAACAGAGCAGAGATTTAAGTTGTTCAAAAGCAACGGTTTGCTGAATGGTTCAATGATACCGTTGCTTAGGGCTGGTTAAAGTGATCAATGGTGTCGCTACCGTACTAAAAATCTTCATAAACCTACGGTAGTAGGAGACAAGACCAAGGAAGCGCAGGAGCGCTCTTCCTGGTGGTAGGCTGTGGGTAATGCTGGATGGCTTGAGTGTGTACGTTTAACAGAGCTAGGCTGCCACTCCCTATCACATGACCAAGATAACGCACTTTACCTTTAGCAAAGGTGTACTTGGCCAGGTTGATGGTGAGGCCGGTTGTCAGGAGCTTGGCGAACAATCGTTGCAGCTGGAGCAGATGTTCGTTCCAGGTGTTGGATGCTACATCGATATCATCCAAGTAGGCGTAGGTGTTATCCAAGCCTTGGATGACGCGGTTGACAGCTCGCTGGATGGTGGCCGGGGCATTACATAGTCCAAATGGAAGGCGTTCGTATCTGTAAAGTTCAAAGGGAGTGGTGAAGGCAGATATTCCCTTGGCTCGCTCTGTCAAACATACTTGGTAATATCCTTTGAGTAAGTCTAATTTTGATAAATACCGGGCATTACCAATGGCGTCAAGGATGTCATTTATTCTAGGTAAGGGGTACGCATCCTTCACAGTCACAAGATTCAATTTTCTATAATCGGTACACAACCTCACTTTACCTTGCGGTTTCGGCACGAAGATGCAGGGTGAGGCCCAAGGGGACTCACAAGGGGTGGCCAGCCCATGATCCAGGAGGTACTGTACCTCAGCACGCATAACTTCCTTTTTGCTCGGGCTGATTCGGTAGAAAGGTTGACGAATCGGCCGGGTGTCAGGGAGTAGCTGGATGTCGTGCTGAACCACATTACACTCTTGTGGTTCAGCACGACAACATCGCTGAACAACTTCTGATGTTCCTTGAAGATTTTGATGAGAGGTGCACTATTATTGTCCTGCAAATAGGTATGAAGATCAGTTTGGATTTCCGAGTTGGAAGGCACTGACTCAGTGTCAGTGCTTTCGGGAGGAGAAGCAGGGAAGGTCTCACTGTGGAGGTATGGACCTTAAATGAGGAGAATGATACCAACACAGTGGGGGGAGTACCTTGATACTGCTTCAGGAGGTTGAAGTGGCACAACTGGGTCTTCCGCCACCTATCTGGAGTCTCAAGAACGTAGTTGTGGTTGTTTCTGCACTCCATGATGCGGTAGGGTCCTGAAAACTTGTTTTGCAATGGAGAACCTGGGATAGGAAAATATGCCAGCATGAAGTCTCTTGGTTAAATTTCCTTATTTTGCTGCTTTGGTCATAATGAGTCTTCATCCTCTCCTGAGCTTTCAATAGATTGTCATCAGCAAATTTACTTACTCTCTCTAGAATATGTTGTAAGTTTTGAAGAAACTGGGGCACATTCTGAAATGTGGAATATCATCTGTATCTTCCGCAGATACAGATGAAGCCTTTCATCCTACATGTCGACGCCAGTGGTACCGGCATCGGGGGTGTCCTGTTGCAACAACGAGGCGAGGAGGTTCTACCTGTTAGCTACTACAGCTACAAGTTAAAAACACACCAGAACAATTACAGCAATATCGAAAAGGAGCTACTCTCCATCGTCCTGAATTTACAGCACTTTGCATCGTACCTACAAGGTGCTCTGTCTACCACCATCTACTCGGACCACAATCCCCTACGCTTCTTGCTGCAAGCCCAATTCAACAATCAACGACGAGCTTTATATCTGCAGAATTTCAACCTGGAGATCTTCTACATCAACGGTATTGACAACATCATAGCAGACGCCCTCTCCAGAGTCTATGAGGTAGAGGCAGCTCCACCTACAACTCTACCATCAGAACAATTAACTTGACCCAGTAAGAGCAGGCTTCGGGGGAGAGTTGTGACGATAATCTCTTTGAAGAGAGATTGAGCCTGCTCTTCCCTACATAAAGTTACTTACACTTCTACAAGAATAAGATGCTACATTCAAGATACGTCTACCAGTAGCACAAAACGTTTTGACCAGGAGGCAAAAGTACCCTAAACATGTTGAAAAATTAGCAAATAAATGTACAACGAATATAGTTGTGGTATGGTAAATGTCAGAAACAGGATAACGTGGCAACTAGGTACCTATCTTTTGGAATGTTAACAA
>WNGS01013934.1:45192-66279 GCA_020271785.1 Procambarus virginalis
CATGTTATTTTCTGCTGCCCATTCAAAAACTTTATTAACATCTGCTTGTATTTTTTCAATGTCTTCAGCAGAGGTAATTTCATGCTGATTTCTCTGTCATCTGCAAAAGATGACACGAAGCTGTGACTTGTATTTTTGTTATATCTGATATGAGAATAAGAACAGTAGCGGTGCAAGACTGTACCTTTGGGTACAGCCTTTAACTGCGCTTGGACTCAATTTATTTAATTGACTTACTCACATTTCTCTTGTGTTCTGTTCGCCAGGAAATTGAGTTCCAGCGTCCTACTTTACCAGTTATTCCCATTGACCTCATTTTGTGTGCAATCACTCCATAGTCACATTTGTCGAACGCCTTTGTAAAGTCTGTGTATACTACATCTGCATTTTGCTTTTCTTCTAAAGCTTCTGTGATTTTGTCATAGTGGTTGAATAACTGTGACAGACAGGATCTTCCCGCTCTAAATCCATGTTGTCCTGGATTGTGTAGCTCATTATTTCCAAAAAAGAATTTGATTCCTAATCACTTTCAAAATCATTTATTGTGTGATGTTAGTGCAACTGGCCTATAATTTTTGGCCAAGGCTTTACTACCCTCCATGTGCAGAAGAGCTATATCTGCAGATTTAAATGCTGCTGGTATCTCCCCTGTATCCAGGCTCTTTCTCCATATTACGCTGAGTGCTCTCGCTACTGGTACTTTACATTTCTTTATGAATATTGAATTCCACGAGTCAGGCCCAGGAGCTGAGTGCATGGGCATATTGTCAATTGCTCTTTCAAAATCTTCCGAGTTCGTGTTAATATCCGTTATATTATCTGCAGCTTGAATGTCATTCATAAAGAAGCTGTCTGGGTCCTCAAGTTTCATGTTGTTTATTGGTGTGCTAAACATAGCCTCATACTGGCTTCCTAGAACTTCACTAATTTCTTTGTCGTCCTCTGTGTACGTACCTTCAGTTGTAATTAATGGTCCAATACTGGTCGAGGTTTTTGACTGATTTTGCGTATGTGAAAAAATATTTTGGATTTTTCTTTATCTCTTGTATCGCTTTCTGATCCAATTCCATTTCCTCAGCCTCGTATGATCGCTTCACCCCCCCCCCCCTTTGTGCTGCCACACCTTCCCTCCATCCCTCCCTCCTCTCTCTTCCTCCCTCCCCTCTGCCTCCCTCTCTCCCTCCCTAACCCTCTTTCCCTCCCTCCATCATCCCACCCTCCCTCCTTCCCTCCCTCTTTCCTTAACCCTCTCTCCCTCCGTCTTTCCCTAACCCTCCCTGCCTCCCGCCCTCCCACTGCTACCCTCTACTTCCTAAAGTCCTGTGCTATCAGGGCCCATCACCTGGCCTCACGCCTCACGCTGCTCCTCTGCCAAGTTTGGTCAAGTGTGATGGATCCATAACCTGGGAAGAGTGTCGACGGGTCGCCCGCGTGTCACCGCCCGCCACAAAATGGCTTTAGTGTCAAATTTCCAAGCCGAGAAATTGGTCAAATAAATCCGGTGCGGAGTGCTTTCATGGCGTGCCAAGAGGCCGAGGTGCAGGCGAGGCAGTGGCGGGGGGGGGGGATTAACACTGGCTCTGGCGCGGGAAATCCCTACAGTCATACTGGTATTTGTATTTTTACTGGCGATTGTCGCCAGATTTCGCGGCTGATGGTATGGTTATGGCGGGAAATATTGGCGGCTAGTATTGGTCGTGTGTGGGAACCTTGGGTAGCTTTTCATCGTTAGGTTTGCTTAAATTACTATTGGGTTCGGCGGGGATTGAGAAATCTGCCGATTTTATGGTACCAGTAATTATGATGACCGACCTACACGTCAGAAGATGGCGACACGACGACGTTTCGGTCCGTCGTGGATCATTATCGTGTCGTGTGATATCACACGACTTGATGATGGTCCACGACGGACCGGTACGTCGTCGTTACTTCATCTTGTGATGGGTAGTTCGGTCATCATATCTTCGGCCACGTTATTGTCACTCATCGTCTGATTATCATAATTATCTTGTGCCTGGAGAGTTATCTTGACCTGGTGGGTGAGGTCGCTGGTGGTGGTGTGGGTGAGGTCGCTGTGGGGGTGGTGAGTCGCTGTGGTGGTGGTGTGGGTGGGTGAGGTCGCTGTGGTGGTGGTGGTGTGTTGTGTGGGTGAGGTCGCTGGTGGTGGTGGTGGTGGGTGAGGTCGCTGGTGGTGGTGGTGTGGTGGTGGGTGAGGTCACGGTGGTGGTGGTGGTGTGTGGGTGAGTGTCGCTGGTGGTGGTGGTGGGTGAGATCGCTGGTGTGGTGGTGGTGGGGTGAGGTCGCTGGGGTGGTGGTGGTGGTGGTGGGTGAGGTCGCTGGTGGTGGTGGTGGTGGTGGTGAGGTCCGCTGGTGGTGGTGGTGGGTGAGGTCGCTGGTGGTTGTGGTGGGTGAGGTCGCTGGTGTGGTGGTGGTGGTGGGTGAGGTCGCTGNATACATGTCAATGTTTGCGGATGACGCAAAATTAATGAGAAGAGTTGTGACGACGAGGATTGTAGGATCCTCCAAGAGGACTTAAACAGGTTGCAGAGATGGTCAGGGAAATGGCTACTGGAATTTAACACCAGTAAATGTAAAGTTATGGAAATGGGATCAGGTGATAGGAGACCAAAGGGACAGTACACAATGAACGGGAACAGCCTACCTGTAACGATTCGAGAAAGAGATCTGGGAGTGGATGTGACACCTAATCTAACTCCTGAGGCACATATAAATAGGATAACGACAGCAGCGTACTCTACACTGGCGAAAATTAGAACTTCATTCAGAAACCTAAATGAGGAGGCTTTTAGGGCGCTTTACACTGCATACGTGAGACCCGTCTTAGAGTATGCCGCGCCATCATGGGAGCCCCCACCTGAAGAAACACATAAGGAAAACTGGAGAAGGTTCAGAGGTTTGCGACGAGGCTTGTCCCAGAGTTACGAGGGAAGGGATATGAAGAGCGACTGAAGGACTGAACCTTACGACACTAGAGAAAAGAAGGGAGAGAGGAGATATGATAGGGACATATAAAATACTCAGGGGAATTGACAAAGTGGAAATAGATGAAATGTTCACACGTAATAATAACAGAACGCGGGGACATGGGTGGAAACTGGAAACTCAGATGAGTCACAGAGATGTTAGGAAGTTTTCTTTTAGCGTGAGAGTAGTGGAAAAATGGAATGCACTTGGGGAACAGGTTGTGGAAGCAAATACTATTCATACTTTTAAGACTAGGTATGATAGGGAAATGGGACAGGAGTCATTGCTGTAAACAACCGATGCTGGAAAGGCGGGATCCAAGAGTCAATGCTCGATCCTGCAAGCACAGATAGGTAAGTACACACACACACCACACACACACAAACACACACACACACACACACACAGGGGGCCAGGTAGCCTGGTGGATAGCACGCAGGACTCGGAATTCTGTGGCGCGGGTTCGATTCCCGCACCCGGCAGAAACAATGGGCAAAGTTTCTTTCACCCTGAATGCCCTGTTACCTAGCAGTAAATAGGTACCTGGGAGTTAGTCAGCTGTCACGGGCTGCTTCCTAGGGTGTGTGTGTGGTGTGAAAAAAAAATAAAATAAAAAAAAATAAAAAGTAGTTAGTGTAGTTAGTAAACAGTTGATTGACAGTTGAGAGGCGGGCCGAAAGAGCTAAAAGCTCAACCCCCGCAAAATACAACTAAGTGAATACCACACACACACACACACACACACACACACACCACACACACACACACACACACACACACACACACACACACGACTCCGACATAAGAGAAAACGGGTTTGATGCCCCAGTAGGAATGAGCGACCACAGTGTACTGGTGTTTGAGTACTTGATTGAAGAAGGGTTATTGAACTCGAGGAAGAATACCGAAAACAAAAGGTTAGCATACCTAAAGGGAAACTATAAGGAGATGAGACAATTCCTAACAGATATAGCATGGGAAAGAGAGCTCAGAGAAAAGACGGCCCAAAATATGATGGACTACATCATGCAGAAGTGCAAGGACGCAGCAAACAAGTTTGTCCCAGTCCAAAAGGAAAACAGTGAAATGAAGATGAGAAACCCATGGTTTAATCAGAGATGTAGGGTCTCTGTAGCATGTAGATGTAGATAGCACCACTCCATAAAGGAGGAAATAAGGCAGAGGCAAAAAATTACAGACCGATAGCACTAACATCGCACATCATAAAAATTTTGAGAGAGTGCTAAGAAGTAAGATCACAAAATACATGGAATCACAGCATCTCCATAACCCCGGACAACATGGTTTCAGAAGAGGGCGGTCTTGCCTGTCGCAGTTGCTGGACCACTATGATATGGCATTAGATGCTATGGAAGACAAACAAAACGCTGATGTAATTTACACAGATTTCGCAAAAGCTTTTGATAAATGTGACCATGGTGTTATTGCACATAAAATGCGTTCAAAAGGAATTACCGGAAAATAGGCAGATGGATCTACAATTTCCTGACTAACAGAACCCAATGTGTAATAGTCAACAAAATAAAATCCAGCCCATCAATCGTGAAGAGCTCAGTCCCCCAGGGTACTGTGCTTGCCCCAGTACTTTTTCTCATCCTCATTTCCGACATAGACAAGAACACAACGTATAGTACTGTATCATCCTTTGCAGATGACACTAGGATTTTCATGAGAGTTGGCAACATAGAGGACACAGCAAACCTCCAATCAGATGTAGATCAGGTCTTTCTATGGGCTACAGAAAATAATATGGTGTTTAACGAGGATAAGTTCCAGCTCATGCGCTACGGAAAAATTGAAAATATAAAAGCGGAAACCACGTACAAAACTCAGGCAAATCATAACATAGAACGAAAAGGCAATGTAAAGGATCTGGGTGTACTCATGTCGGAAGACCTTACCTTTAAAGAACACAATAAAGTAGCCGTCACAACTGCAAGAAAAATGACAGGTTGGATAACAAGAACTTTTCACACTAGAGATGCTATACCGATGATGATACTTTTCAAAACGCTTGTGCTCTCTAGAGTGGAGTACTGCTGCACAATGACAGCCCCTTTCAAAGCTGGAGAAATTGCTGACCTGGAGAGCGTGCAGAGATCCTTCACTGCTAGAATCCACTCAATAAAACATCTAAATTACTGGGACCGACTAAAGAGCCTAAATCTGTACTCCCTTGAGCACAGGCGGGAGAGATACATAATAATTTACACGTGGAAAATAATTGAGGGGCTGGTCCCAAACCTGCACACGGAAATAACATCACATGAGACCAGAAGACATGGCAGGATGTGCAGAATACCCCCGTTGAAAAGCAGAGGTGCAACAGGTACTCTGAGAGAGAACTCTTTCAACATCAGAGGCCCGAGACTGTTCAACACGCTTCCGCTACACATAAGGGGCATAACTGGCAAACCCCTCACAGTGTTCAAGAGAGAACTGGATAAGCACCTCCAAAGGATACCTGATCAACCAGGCTGTGACTCATACGTCAGGCTGCGAGCAGCCGCGTCTAACAGCCTGGTTGATCAGTCCAGCAACCAGGAGGCCTGGTCGACGACCGGGCCGCGGGGACGCTGAGCCCCGGAAGCACCTCAAGGTAACCTCAAGGTAGGGTAGCTAAGCAGCAAAGTAAAAGGGCATGGAGAAACTATAGGAATAACAGGACACTTGAGAGCAGAGAACGTTATCAGAATGCCAGGAATGAATATGTCCGGATGAGAAGAGAGGCAGAAAGACAATACGAAAATGACATCGCAAGCAAGGCAAAGACTCAGCCTAAATTGCTGCATAGCCACATCAGAAGAAAAACAACAGTAAAGGAACAGGTTATGAAATTAAGAATAGGGAAGAAGGATTCACTACAAACGACAAGGAAGTGTGTGAGGAACTGAATAAGAAATTCCAGGAGGTCTTCACCTTAGAGCAAAGAGAAATCCCAGAGACAAGAGAGGGAATAGCTAACCAGGATCCACTGGAAGAGTTTGAGATTACCAGCGGGGAAGTAAGGAAGTGTTTACTAGAGTTGGATGTGACAAAGGCTATAGGCCCAGATGGAATCTCCCTTTGGATACTAAAGGAAGGAGCAGAAGAACTGTGCCTGCCACTCTCCATAGTGTACAACAAATCACTGGCAACAGGGGAACTGCCAGAAATTTGGAAAGCAGCTAACGTAGTCCCGATTTACAAGAAAGGGGATAGACAGGAGGCACTGAACTATAGGCCAGTGTTCTTAACCTGCATACCATGCAAGCTGATGGAGAAGATTGTGCGAAGAAAGCTAGTGGAGCACCTGGAGCGAAAGAACTTTGTAACACAGCATCAACATGGGTTTAGGGATGGCAGGTCCTGCCTCACAGGGTTACTTGAATTCTACGACTAGGCAAGAAACAGAAGGGTGGGTAGACTGTATATTTTTGGATTGTCAGAAAGCCTTTGTTTGATACAGTGCCACACAAGAGGTTAGTGAAAAAGCTGGAGATGTAGGCTGGAGTGAAAGGGATGGTACTTCATTGGATAAAGGAGTACCTAAGCAACAGGAGTCAACGAGTCAGTGTGAGGGGTCAGGTCTCAGATTGGCGAGACGTTACAAGTGGAGTCCCGCAGGGGTCAGTCCTTGGACCTATACTGTTTCTGATATATGTAAATGATCTCCCAGAGGGTATAGCATCGTTTCTCTCAATGTTTGCTGATGATGCAAAAATTTTGAGGAGGATTGAAACAGAGGATGATAGGAGGCTACAAGATGACCTAGACAGACTGAGTGAATGGTCCAACAAATGGCTGTTGAAGATCAACCCGAGTAAATGCAAAGTAATGAAACTAGGTAGTGGAAACAGGAGGCCAGACACAGGATACAGAATAGGAGATGAAGTACTTAATGAAACGGACAGAGAGAAAGATCTAGGAGTTGATATCACACCAAACCTGTCTCCTGAAGCCCACATAAAAAGAATAACGTCTGCGGCATATGCGAGGCTGGCTAACATCAGAACAGCGTTCAGGATCCTGTGTAAGGAATCATTCAGAATCTTGTACACCACATATGTAAGACCAATCCTGGGGTATGCGGCCCCAGCATGGAGCCCGTACCTTGTCAAGCACAAGACGAAGCTGGAAAAAGTCCAAAGGTATGCCACTAGACTAATCCCAGAACTAAGAGGCATGAGTTACGAGGAAAGGCTGCGGGAAATGCACCTTACGACCCTGGAGGACAGAAGAGTAAGGGGAGACATGACCACAACCTACAAAATCCTCAGGGGAATCGACCGGGTAAACAAGGGTAAACTATTCAACACTGGTGGTATGCGACCAAGGGGACACAGGTGGAAACTGAGTACCCACATGAGCCACAGGGACATTTAAAGGAACTTTTTCAGCGTCAGAGTAGTTAACGGATGGAATGCATTAGGCAGTGAAGTGGTGGAGGCTGACTCCATACACAGTTTTAAATGTAGATATGATAGGGCCCAGTAGGCTCAGGAATCTGTACACCAGTTGATTGACAGTTGAGAGGCGGGACCAAAGAGCCAGAGCACTCACGGAGACAAAACTTGAAGATGATATTTTAAATGAGGTCATATTCCCAAGGGGCTACTCAATTTGGAGAAGGGACAGAAAAATTAGGAAAGGCGGTGGCGTTGCTGTGCTGGTGAAAGAACACATAAAGGTGAAGGAAATAATGACTGCCAATCCACAAGAGGTTGACATAATAGCACTAGAGATCTGCCATGAAGATGATAAACTAATGGTCATAAATGCATATAGTCCACCACCAAGCAGCACATGGTCAAAGGAGGAGCTAGATAGTAAACGAGAAGGTCTTATAACAATAATGAGAGAGATTATAGCGAGAGCGGATAACGATAGGTCACGACTGTTGATAGTTGGTGACTTCAACTTGAAATCCATAGACTGGGAAGCATATGAAGCTAAAACAGAAGATTTTTGGACCTGTAAATTTGTAGACCTCATCCTGGAAACATTCTTGTATCAACATGTTAAACAAGCTACGAGGATGAGGGAAGGGGACGTTCCCTCCATGCTAGATTTGATATTTACCAGGAAGGAGGAAGAAGTATTTGACATTCAGTACCTTCCTCCCTTGGGTAAAAGTGACCATGTCTTTTTGGGAATAAAGTATGCAATGCGTTATAATCTGGAAGAAAATAAGGAGGATGAAGCAGTTGAAAAACCTGACTTCAAGAGAGGACATTATGGCAACCTTAGAAATTTTTTTAGTGAGTATAATTGGACAGACTTGTTGCTAGGCAAGGAAGTGAATGAGATGTATGTCAAGTTTTGTGAAATATATGATAAAGGCACAAAAAAATTTATACCAAAACAGAGATGCAGAACTAGGAAACAGGATTGGTTCAATAGGAATTGCGAGAGGGCCAGAGACCAAAAGACACAAAAATGGAATCAATACAGGAAGAGGCCAAACCCCAAACATACAAACGATACAAAGATGCGAGAAACAACTACACAGCAGTGAGGAGAGAGGCAGAAAGAAATTTTGAAAAAGGGATTGCAGACAAATGTAAAACAGAACCAGGTCTATTCTATAAATTCATAAACAACAAATTGCAGGTAAAGGATAATATTCAGAGGTTGATAATGGGAAATAGATTCACGGAAAATGAAAAGGAAATGTGTGAAACACTAAACGAAAAGTTCCAAAGTGTGTTTGTACAAAATGAAATCTTTAGGGAACCAGACACAATAAGAATTCCAGAGAACAACATAGAGGTGACTAGAGACGAAGTGGAAAAAATGCTCAAGGAGCTAAGTAAGAACAAGGCAGTTGGTCCAGATGGAGTTTCACCATGGGTTCTGAGAGAGTGTGCACCTGAGCTCAGCATTCCACTTCAGCTGATTTTTCAGGCATCCCTGTTTACAGGAGTTGTAGCTGATGTGTGGAAAAAGGCTAACATAGTTCCAATCTACAAAAGTGGAAGCAGGGAAGACCCCCTTAATTATAGACCTGTATCATTGACAAGTGTAATAGTCAAAATATTGGAAAAAATAATTAAAACTAAATGGGTAGAACACCTGGAGAGAAATGATATAATATCAGACCGACAGTATGGTTTTCGATCTGGAAGATCCTGTGTAACGAACTTACTCAGTTTTTATGATCGAGCAACAGAGATTTTACAGGAAAGAGATGGTTGGGTTGACTGCATCTATCTGGACCTAAAAAAGGCTTTCGACAGAGTTCCCCATAAGAGGTTGTTCTGGAAACTGGAACATATTGGAGGGGTGACGGGTAAGCTACTAACATGGATGAAAAATTTCCTGACAGAAAAATGAGGGCCGTAATCAGAGGCAAGGTATCGGATTGGAGGAATGTCACGAGTGGAGTACCACAGGGTTCAGTTCTTGCACCGGTAATGTTCATTGTCTACATAAACGATCTACCAGAGGGATTACAGAATTACATGAACATGTTTGCTGATGATGCTAAGATAATAGGGAAGATAAGAAACCTAGATGATTGTCATGCCCTTCAAGAAGACCTGGACAAAATAAGTATTTGGAGCAACACTTGGCAAATGGAATTTAATGTGAATAAATGCCATGTTATGGAATGTGGAATTGGAGAACATAGACCCCACACAACCTATAAATTATGTGAGAAATCTTTAAAGAATTCTGATAAAGAAAGGGATCTAGGGGTGGTTTTAGATAGAAAACTGTCACCTGAGGACCACATCAAGAACATTGTGCGAGGAGCCTATGCTACACTTTCTAACCTAAGAATTGCTTTTAAATACATGGATGGAGAAATACTAAAGAAATTGTTCACGACTTTTATTAGACCAAAGCTGGAATATGCAGCGGTTGTATGGTGCCCTTATCTTAAGAAACACATCAACAAACTGGAAAAGGTGCAACGACATGCCACTAAGTGGCTCCCAGAAATGAAGGACAAGAGCTATGAGGAGAGGTTAGAGGCATTAAATATGCAAAAACTAGAAGATAGAAGAAAAAGAGGCGATATGATCACTACGTACAAAATAGTAACAGGAATTGATAAAATCGACAGGGAAGATTTCCTGAGACCTGGAACTTCAAGAACAAGAGGTCATAGATTTAAACTAGCTAAACACAGATGCCGAAGAAACGTAAGAAAATTCACCTTCGCAAAGAGAGTGGTAGACGGTTGGAACAAGTTAAGTGAGAAGGTGGTGGAGGCCAAGACCGTCAGTAGTTTCAAAGCGTTATATGACAAAGAGTGCTGGGAAGACGGGACACCACGAGCGTAGCTCTCATCCTGTAACTACACTTAGGTAATTACACTTAGGTAATTACACACACACACACACACACACACACACACACACACACACACACACACACACCCACGCACGCACGCGCGCGCGCGTAATGATCTATGCACGTGTGAAAGATATGCCTTAAACATATCCTTAAACTTATCATAGTTGAAGTAACTAGAAAATTACCCAAGACCTTATTTTTACCAACAATGATTACCTGGTTAGGAACATCATTATTACAAGTGCATGTTACTCAGATCAGAACCTAATGGAAGTTCAAACAAGCATGAACAAGAGACCTGTACATCCACATATCACTAAGAAAACAAAATTGGAACGAGAACAGTGTTCCGTCTAGGCGAAGAAATCAATTCACAAAAGAACTCAAGACTCTTAAAGAACATATACGGCATACTTAGACGTGTTATAGCACCTAAGTTATTGGGATCGTCTCAAAGCTCTCCAAATGTACTCTCTAGAATAAGAGAGATACCAAATAATATACACATGGAAAATACTGGAGGGACAGGTCCCTAATCTACACAGTAAAATAACAACGTACTGGAGTGAACGATATGGAAGAAAATGCAGAATAGAACCAGTGAAGAGCAAAGGTGCCATGGGCACAATCAGAGAACACTGTATAACCATCAGAGGTTCATGGTTTATATAGTTTATTTCCTCTTTTTTCTCGTCAGATTTTACATACTGTGTTCGGAAGTTTCTTTTCACAACTTCCACTAATTTTGGCTCTCCACACATCTTCCCTATCATGCGGGGGGGGGGGAGGATTTCGATTCCCAGTCGGTATCCCCATGATTTGGGTCCCTCATGACTAGCAGTTTGGGTCTTATTCTTCGTAAAATTAAATACAGAAATACAGAGAAATAGAGAAATTGGAATGTGCAATACAGAGGTCAAAGAACAGGAAAACCAGGAAAGATGCAACAGTGCTAGGAATGAATGCATGAATATGCGAAGAATGTTGGAAAGAAATGAAGTCCCCAGTGCTGTTGCTACTCTGCAGTTCATCTATGTATGCCTTGTCAACATATTCCTGTCTGGCTGTTGTTTGCTGGGGAAGTTATACATTACTACTAACTTTATCCCATTTACTCTCAGTCCCTGTGATGGAGCCTATGTATCCATTCGTATCCAGATATTCTAGTTCCTCCAACTTCCACATTAATTTCACAAGGAATGACACCCCCCCCCCCTCCTTGTTTTTGTTTTCCTTCTTTCCATGTTATTTGGTTTCCCCACTGGAAATATAGCATCAGAGATCATATTGTTTATTTATGTTCCCACTATTGCAATTAAATCTGGTTCTGTTTCACTAACCCTTTCTTTTATTTTCTCTGCTTTGTTTGTATCTCCATCAGCATTTGTGTACCATTCCTTGATGCTTTTCTTGGACACAGTTTCCAGAATTTTCAGAGCATTCTTGTTTAGTGTTGTGGGTTGTAACTGAGAATTGGATGTAATGTTAGGTATTATGAGTGGTTGTGAGGTGTGGGTTATGAGGCAGAGGTGGAGTTAGAGGCAGTGTGCGCGCATGTTGAGAGTCACATAGGGAACACATATACAGATGTGATTGTTTTGGTGCTACATATTGATTGATTGATGAAGATTAAGGCAGCCAAGAGGTGGCACGGGCAAGAATAGCCCGTAAGTGGTAGATATGGTGTAGTGTTGTGCTTACAGTGGTCGCGTACTTATGCTGGCAGCGTCCATCTCCCGTGGAGTAGATATTCATGAGAGAGTGAGAGAGGACAAGATCACAAGGCTGTGTGTGTCTGGCGAGTGTCGCCTCTCTCAACACCTCATTTAAGGTATATTTCCCCTTATGGTCTGCTCTGGTGGCCTCCGCCAGGAAACAATATGCCAGGCTCTTTTGACTTTCAAATGATGTGTTCTCTGCTGACAGTTGAATCTGAGAGGGATAAGGTGTGTTGAGGTGTAGCCACCATACGTCACTCTGCGTGCAACACCATACGTCACACTGCGTGCGCCACCATGCGTCACACTGCGTGCGCCACCATGCGTCACACTGCGTGCGCCACCATGCGTCACACTGCGTGCGCCACCATGCGTCACACTGCGTGCGCCACCATGCGTCACACTGCGTGCGCCACCATGCGTCACACTGCGTGCGCCACCATGCGTCACACTGCGTGCGCCACCATGCGTCACACTGCGTGCGCCACCATGCGTCACACTGCGTGCGCCACCATGCGTCACACTGCGTGCGCCACCATGCGTCACACTGCGTGCGCCACCATGCGTCACACTGCGTGCGCCACCATGCGTCACACTGCGTGCGCCACCATGCGTCACACTGCGTGCGCCACCATGCGTCACACTGCGTGCGCCACCATGCGTCACACTGCGTGCGCCACCATGCGTCACACTGCGTGCGCCACCATGCGCCACTCTGCGTGCGCCACCATGCGCCACTCTGCGTGCGCCACCATGCGTCACACTGCGTGCGCCACCATGCGTCACACTGCGTGCGCCACCATGCGTCACACTGCGTGCGCCACCATGCGTCACACTGCGTGCGCCACCATGCGTCACACTGCGTGCGCCACCATGCGTCACACTGCGTGCGCCACCATGCGTCACACTGCGTGCGCCACCATGCGTCACACTGCGTGCGCCACCATGCGTCACACTGCGTGCGCCACCATGCGTCACACTGCGTGCGCCACCATGCGTCACACTGCGTGCGCCACCATGCGTCACACTGCGTGCGCCACCATGCGTGCGCCACCATGCGTCACACTGCGTGCGCCACCATGCGTCACACTGCGTGCGCCACCACGCGTCACACTGCGTGCGCCACCACGCGTCACACTGCGTGCGCCACCACGCGTCACACTGCGTGCGCCACCACGCGTCACACTGCGTGCGCCACCACGCGTCACACTGCGTGCGCCACCACGCGTCACACTGCGTGCGCCACCACGCGTCACACTGCGTGCGCCACCACGCGTCACACTGCGTGCGCCACCACGCGTCACACTGCGTGCGCCACCACGCGTCACACTGCGTGCGCCACCACGCGTCACACTGCGTGCGCCACCACGCAGTTTACATCAGCGTTTTGTCATCCATGGCAAATGTACAGCCCTCCAAATGTACTCACTAGAAAGAAGACGAGAGAGATACCAAATAATATACACGTGGAAAATACAGGAGGGCCAGGTCCCTAATCTACACAGTAAAATAACAACATATTGGAGTGAACGATATGGAAGAAAATGCAGAATAGAACCAGTGAAGAGCAGGAGTGCCATAGGCACAATCAGAAAACACTGTATAAACATCAGAGGTCCGCGGTTGTTCAACATCCTCCCAGCGAGCATAAGAAATATGCTCGCTGGGAGCAACCGGGCTGTGGTGGGTATGTGGGCCTGCGGGCCGCTCCAAGCAACAGCCTAGTGGACCAAACTCTCACAAGTGAAGCCTGGCCTTGGGCCGGGCTTGGGGAGTAGAAGAACGCCCAGAACCCCATCAACCAGGTATCAACCAGGCATCTAATGCCAGTCATAGTGGTCCAGCAACTGTGACAGGCAAGAGCGCCCTGTTCTGAACCCATGTTGTCCGGGGTTATGGAGATGCTGTGATTCCATGTATTTTGTGATCATCTTAGCACTCTCTCAATGATTTTTATGATGTGCGATGTTAGTGCTATAGGTCTGTAATATTTTGCCTCTGCCTTATTTCCTCCTTTATGGAGTGGTGCTATCTCTGCTGTTTTTAGTATGTCAGGGACAACGCCAGTATCTAGGCTCTGTCTCTCTTTGTAGATTACTATAGAAAGCAAGAGCGGGCAGCCTACACAGCTCTGCAGAACTTAAGAATGCAGTATGAGGAGGAGGCCGGCCTCGGGTGAAAAGGGGCTGTGACGATCCTCGTCTGGGACCCGTAGGTGCGGGACCGGGACGTCCACCTCCCGAGGGTCGTGCGGCCCAGGCTCTGCTTCAGGAGGCTGGGGTCGTTCATACCCTTGTTGGGGTGGTTCTTCTCCGGCCCCGACCACGGCGGTCTCCGGGTTGGAGGTCCCTGTGCCCTTCTTCACCACCTTCGAGGTCAACCCCGGAACTCACAGTTCCTGCGACGGCGCTGGAACCAATCGTATAGCTGTATGCCTTTCCATTGGAGACTTTAAGCGCCGTAGAGAGGGGGGACCTGCTGCCTGGGTAACAGCTTCTCCCCCGAATCAACCTACCCTGGCTTTGCGCCCTGGTGAGGCCACTCCAGACCGACAACCAGAGCGTAACTCCATAGTCTCCTGAGACTGATGGATGCCTACTACTAGGCTCTGTCTCCACAGAATGTGAAGTGCCTGCTATAGTGGTTTGTAGCTTAGCAGCACTTGGTAACATTTAGAAGTCTGCTAACCTTATTGGATGATCCATAGATGTATGCATAATAGAATGATTGATGTAGTATTTGGTGTAAATATCACTTCGCCTCAAATCTATTAAATTTTGTTCCTGTGAGGACACAATACATTGAATAAATGCTGCTTGACAAAGTATAACGGAATGGCTACGTCTTTCCTTGGCAAGAAGTGCTCTATACATGTAAAGTTCCACATAAAATAGAACTTAGTTTAAATTTGTTTAAATATCAGTTTAAAAATTAGTAGTTTAATAATTAGTATAAAAATGCGTTTGTCGGACAATAGATATTATCTTACAAAATACAGGTACTAATATTTAACGTTAATACCACGAAACACTAGCCTCAGTATAAACAAAAAACGCGTTTGTAATTAAATTTTTAATGTAATATTGCTTTGACCTATTTCCTCCTTTTATTTAAATATGAATTGTTGAGAGAAAATAGCGTTTTGTTATTATCGGATTTTATCAAAGAAGAATTTCTAGATAATTAAATATGATAGAGGAGTTAATTTAGAGTGTGAGGTAGGATGAGTAAGCATGAGTGTGTGGTGTGAGGGGGGATGAGTAAGCATGAGTGTGTGTGAGGTGGGATGAGTAAGCATGAGTGCCAAAAAGATGACCCTCAGTCTGGCCAAAAAGATGACCCCAGTCTGGTAAAAAAGATGACCCTCAGTCTGGCCAAAAAGATGACCCCAGTCTGGTAAAAAAGATGACCCTCAGTCTGGCCAAAAAAATGGCCCTCAGTCTGGCCAAAAAGATGACCCTCAGTCTGGCCAAAAAGATGACCCCAGTCTGGTAAAAAAGATGACCCTCAGTCTGGTAAAAAAGATGACCCTCAGTCTGGCCAAAAAAAATGGCCCTCAGTCTGGCCAAAAAGATGACCCTCAGTCTGGCCAAAAAGATGACCCTCAGTCTGGCCAAAAAGATGACCCCAGTCTGGCCAAAAAGATGACCCCAGTCTGGCCAAAAAGATGACCCTCAGTCTGGCCAAAAAGATGACCCCAGTCTGGCCAAAAAGATGACCCTCAGTCTGGCCAAAAAGATGACCCCCAGTCTGGCCAAAACAAGAACTACCAAGTTTCCGCTCTGAAATGGAATTGCAAAATGGTCCAATAGAATACGTGAAATGGCCCAGATCTGCCAGGAAATGGTCCATAATCACCAGACGGCCATATCGGATCCTGCCATTTGAACATGACACATGGGGAGTAACAGAAAATTAACATAGGAGATTTGCTATATATATGTTAGTGGCGGAATGTTCCAAAATGTTCACTGAATTCGTTGTGTTGGGTACAGATCTCGCGGCATTACGAAGTTAATGACAGTAGTAGTATTGTTATGGTGGTGTGTCCTCTGGGGTGTGACTTGGTCTGTCACTTAGAACCACACCCCTGCTGCCACTCCATCACACACACCCCCTGCTGTCACCCCTTCACAGACCTCCCTGCTGTTACAGCTGGGGTGTGTGAAGGTGTTTTGTACCCTGTATCATGTTTAAGGTCCTCATTTTTACCATATCTGAGTACCGGGAATTTATCACTGTTAAACATGTTATTTTCTGCTGCCCATTCAAAAACTTTATTAACATCTGCTTGTATTTTTTCAATGTCTTCAGCAGAGGTAATTTTTATGCTGATTTCTCTGTCATCTGCAAAAGATGACACGAAACTGTGACTTGTATTTTTGTTATATATGATATGAGAATAAGGAACAGTAGCGGTGCAAGACTGTACCTTGAGGTACACAGCTTTTAACTGCGCTTGGACTCAATTTTATTTAATTGACTTACATCACATTACTCTTTGTGTTCTGTTCGCCAGGAAATTGAGTATCCAGCGTCCTACTTTACCAGTTATTCCCATTGACCTCATTTTGTGTGCTATCACCCCATGGTCACATTTGTCGAATGCCTTTGTAAAGTCTGTGTATACTACATCTGCATTTTGCTTTTCTTCCAAAGCTTCTGTGATTTTGTCATAGTGGTTGAATAACTGTGACAGACAGGATCTTCCCGCTCTAAATCCATGTTGTCCTGGGTTGTGTAGCTCATTATTTTCCATAAAACTAGAAATTTGATTCCTAATCACTCTTTCAAAATCATTTATTATGTGTGATGTTAGTGCAACTGGCCTATAATTTTTGGCCAAGGCTTTACTACCCTCCATGTACAGAAGAGCTATATCTGCAGATTTAAGTGCTGCTGGTATCTCCCCTGTATCCAGGCTCTTTCTCCATATTACGCTGAGTGCTCTAGCTACTGGTACTTTACATTTTTTATGAATATTGAATTCCACGAGTCAGGCCCAGGAGCTGAGTGCATGGGGCATATTGTCAATTGCTCTTTCAAAGTCTTCCGAGTTCGTGTTAATATCCGTTATATTATCCGCAGCTTGAATGTCATTCATAAAGAAGCTGTCTGGGTCATCAAGTTTCATGTTGTTTATTGGTGTGCTAAACATAGCCTCTTACTGGCTTCTTAGAATTTCACTAATTTCTTTGTCGTCCTCTGTGTGCGTACCTTCAGTTGTAATTAACGGTCCAATACTGGTCGAGGTTTTTGACTGATTTTGCGTATGTGAAAAAATATTTTGGATTTTTCTTTATCTCTTGTATAGCTTTCTGTTCCAATTCCATTTCCTCAGCCTCGTATGATCGCTTCACCCCCCCCTTTGTGCTGCCACACCTTCCCTCCATCCCTCCCTCCCTCCCTCCCTCCCTAACCCTCTTTCCCTCCCTCCATCATCCCACCCTCCCTCCTTCCCACCCTCCCTCCTTCCCTCCCTCTTTCCCTAACCCTCTCTCCCTCCCTCCTTCCCTAACCCTCTCTCCCTCCCTCCTTCCGTAACCCTCCCTCCTTCCCCCCTCCCTCCCTCCCTCCCTCCCTCTTCCCCTAACCCTCTCCCTCCCACTTTCTCTAACCCTCCTTCCCTCCCCCTCCTTCCCTAACCCTCCCTCCCTAACCCTCCCTCCCTCTTTCCCTAACCCTCCCTGCCTCCCGCCCTCCCACTGCTACCCTCTACTTCCTAAAGTCCTGTGCTATCAGGGCCCATCACCTGGCCTCACGCCTCACGCTGCTCCTCTGCCAAGTTTGGTCAAGTGTGATGGATCCATAACGGGGAAGAGTGTCGACGGGTCGCCCGCGTGTCACCGCCCGCCACAAAAATGGCTTTAGTGTCAAATTTCCAAGCCGAGAAATTGGTCAAATAAATCCGGTGCGGAGTGCTTTCATGGCGTGCCAAGAGGCCGAGGTGCAGGCGAGGCAGTGGCGGGGGGGGGGGGGGGGATTAACACTGGCTCTGGCGCGGGAAATCCCTACAGTCATACTGGTATTTGTATTTTTACTGGCGATTGTCGCCAGATTTCGCGGCTGATGGTATGGTTATGGCGGGAAATATTGGCGGCTAGTATTGGTCGTGTGTGGGAACCTTGGGTAGCTTTCATCGTAAGGTTTGCTTAAATTACTATTGGGTTCGGCGGGGATTGAGAAATCTGCCGATTTTATGGTACCAGTAATTATGATGACCGACGTACACGTCAGAAGATGGCGACACGACGACGTTTCGGTCCGTCGTGGATCATTATCGAGTCGTGTGATATCACACGACTTGATGATGGTCTACGACGGACCGGTACGTCGCCGTTACTTCATCTTGTGATGGGTAGTACGGTCATCATATCTTCGGCCACGTTATTGTCACTCATCGTCTGATTATCAGTAATTATCTTGTGCCTGGAGAGTTATCTTGACCTGGTGGGTGAGGTCGCTGGTGGTGGTGGTGGTGGATGAGGTCGCTGCTGGTGGTGGTGGTGGGTGAGGTCGCTGGTGGTGGTGGTGGGTGAGGTCGCTGGTGGTGGTGGGTGAGGTCGCTGGTGGTGGTGGTGGTGGGTGAGGTCGCTGGTGGTGGTGGTGGTGGGTGAGGTCGCTGGTGGTGGTGGTGGTGGGTGAGGTCGCTGGTGATGGTGGGTGAGGTCGCTGGTGATGGTGGTGGGTGAGGTCGCTGGTGGTGGTGGTGGTGGTGGTGGGTGAGGTCGCTGGTGGTGGTGGTGGTGGTGGTGGGTGAGGTCGCTGGTGGTGGTGGGTGAGGTCGCTGGTGGTGGTGGGTGAGGTCGCTGGTGGTGGTGGGTGAGGTCGCTGGTGGTGGTGGGTGAGGTCGCTGGTGGTGGTGGGTGAGGTCGCTGGTGGTGGTGGTGGTGGGTGAGGTCGCTGGTGGTGGTGGTGGTGGGTGAGGTCGCTGGTGGTGGTGGTGGTGGGTGAGGTCGCTGGTGGTGATGGTGGTGGGTGAGGTCGCTGGTGGTGGTGGTGGGTGAGGTCGCTGCTGGTGGTGGTGGTGGTGGGTGAGGTCGCTGGTGGTGGTGGTGGTGGTGGTGGTGGTGGGTGAGGTCGCTGGTGGTGGTGGTGGGTGAGGTCGCTGGTGGTGGTGGTGGTGGTGGGTGAGGTCGCTGGTGGTGGTGGTGGTGGTGGGTGAGGTCGCTGGTGGTGGTGGTGGTGGTGGGTGAGGTCACTAGTGGTGGTGGTGGGTGAGGTCTCTGGTGGTGGTGGTGGTGGTGTGGTGGGTGAGGTCTCTGGTGGTGGTGGGTGAGGTCGCTGGTGGTGGTGGGTGAGGTCGCTGGTGGTGGTGGGTGAGGTCGCTGTGGTGGTGGGTGAGGTCGCTGGTGGTGGTGGGTGAGGTCGCTGGTGGTGGTGGGTGAGGTCGCTGGTGTGGTGGGTGAGGTCGCTGGTGGTGGTGGTGGTGGGTGAGGTCGCTGGTGGTGGTGGTGGTGGGTGAGGTCGCTGGTGGTGGTGGTGGTGGGTGAGGTCGCTGGTGGTGGTGGTGGTGGGTGAGGTCGCTGGTGGTGATGGTGGTGGGTGAGGTCGCTGGTGGTGGTGGTGGGTGAGGTCGCTGCTGGTGGTGGTGGTGGTGGGTGAGGTCGCTGGTGGTGGTGGTGGTGGTGGTGGTGGTGGGTGAGGTCGCTGGTGGTGGTGGTGGTGGTGGGTGAGGTCGCTGGTGGTGGTAGTGGTGGTGGGTGAGGTCGCTGGTGGTGGTGGTGGTGGTGGGTGAGGTCGCTGCTGGTGGTGGTGGTGGTGGGTGAGGTCACTAGTGGTGGTGGTGGGTGAGGTCTCTGGTGGTGGTGGTGGGTGAGGTCTCTGGTGTGGTGGTGGTGGTGGTGGGTGAGGTCGCTGGTGGTGGTGGTAGGTGAGGTCGCTGGTGGTGGTGGGTGAGGTCGCTGGTGGTGGTGGTGGTGGGTGAGGTCGCTGGTGGTGGTGGTGGTGGTGTAGTGGGTGAGGTCGCTGGTGGTGGTGGTGGTGGGTGAGGTCGCTGGTGGTGGTGGTGGGTGAGGTCGCTGGTGGTGGTGATGGTGGTGGTGGTGGTGGTGATGGTGGTGGTGGTGGTGGTGGTGGTGGGTGAGGTCGCTGGTGGTGGTGGTGGTGGGTGAGGTCGCTGGTGGTGGTGGTGGTGGTGGTGGTGGGTGAGGTCGCTGGTGGTGGTGGTGGGTGAGGTCTCTGGTGGTGGTGGTGGTGGTGGTGGGTGAGGTCTCTGGTGGTGGTGGGTGAGGTCGCTGGTGGTGGTGGGTGAGGTCGCTGGTGGTGGTGGGTGAGGTCGCTGGTGGTGGTGGGTGAGGTCGCTGGTGGTGGTGGTGAGGTCGCTGGTGGTGGTGGGTGAGGTCGCTGGTGGTGGTGGGTGAGGTCGCTGGTGGTGGTGGGTGAGGTCGCTGGTGGTGGTGGTGGTGGGTGAGGTCGCTGGTGGTGGTGGTGGTGGGTGAGGTCGCTGGTGGTGGTGGTGGTGGGTGAGGTCGCTGGTGGTGATGGTGGTGGGTGAGGTCGCTGGTGGTGGTGGTGGGTGAGGTCGCTGCTGGTGGTGGTGGTGGTGGGTGAGGTCGCTGTGGTGGTGGTGGTGGTGGTGGTGGTGGGTGAGGTCGCTGGTGGTGGTGGTTGTGGTGGTGGGGGTGAGGTCGCTGGTGGTGGTAGTGGTGGTGGGTGAGGTCGCTGGTGGTGGTGGTGGTGGTGGGTGAGGTCGCTGGTGGTGGTGGTGGTGGTGGTGGGTGAGGTCACTAGTGGTGGTGGTGGGTGAGGTCTCTGGTGGTGGTGGTGGTGGTGGGTGAGGTCTCTGGTGGTGGTGGTGGTGGTGGGTGAGGTCGCTGGTGGTGGTGGTAGGTGAGGTCGCTGGTGGTGGTGGGTGAGGTCGCTGGTGTGGTGGTGGTGGGTGAGGTCGCTGGTGGTGGTGGTGGTGGTGGTGGGTGAGGTCGCTGGTGGTGGTGGTAGGTGAGGTCGCTGGTGGTGGGGGGTGAGGTCGCTGGTGGTGGTGGTGGTGGTGGTGGGTGAGGTCGCTGGTGGTGGTGGTGTGGTGGTGGGTGAGGTCGCTGGTGGTGGTGGTGGTGGTGGTGGTGGGTGAGGTCGCTGG
>WNGS01013934.1:83546-94712 GCA_020271785.1 Procambarus virginalis
GGGAAGGAATCCTTGGTGGGGCCCTGGAGAGGGGAGCAGTAGGGGGCTGGTGATGGGAGGGGGTGGGGAGGGGGGGGCACAGTGAAAGAGGTCGGTAGAGGGTTGTTGAGAAGTCAAAGAATATACGGATTCACAATATGGATTATTACTAAGGGCAGCTCGTATTTAAGTGATTTACCCTTGTTCTTCTCCAGTAGCGGTACATCTGGAGCAGCTCACATAGGAAACAACTATGACATTATATATATCTTAACTTCAGCAAGGCCTTGGATATTGTGCATCGTCAGAGACTCCGTACTTACAGGTCCATGAGGCTGGCGGTTTATCCTAGTTGGATTGATGGGTAATTGAAAGAGTGTGTGTCAGTCTGTGTGAAGTTGTCCCAAGATTTTAAGAGTTGACGAATGTTAATCTTCTTGTTTGATGCTGTCACTTGAGACAGTTAAGCAAGTCCCAGCTGTATCTGGGTACAAGTGACAGGATGAACAACCCAGCGGGTTTTCTTCCTATTGGGGAGTGTTGTACATGCTGCTATGGCGGTGTGTCCACTCACAGGATGAGTGGCGCTGCCCAATACTGTCACTATGGCGGTGTGTCCACTCACAGGATGAGTGGCGCTGCCCAATACTGTCACTATGGCGGTGTGTCCACTCACAGGATGAGTGGCGCTGCCCAATACTGTCACTATGGCGGTGTGTCCACTCACAGGATGAGTGGCGCTGCCCAATACTGTCACTATGGCGGTGTGTCCACTCACAGGATGAGTGGCGCTGCCCAATACTGTCACTATGGCGGTGTGTCCACTCACAGGATGAGTGGCGCTGCCCAATACTGTCACTATGGCGGTGTGTCCACTCACAGGATGAGTGGCGCTGCCCAATACTGTCACTATGGCGGTGTGTCCACTCACAGGATGAGTGGCGCTGCCCAATACTGTCACTATGGCGGTGTGTCCACTCACAGGATGAGTGGCGCTGCCCAATACTGTCACTATGGCGGTGTGTCCACTCACAGGATGAGTGGCGCTGCCCAATACTGTCACTATGGCGGTGTGTCCACTCACAGGATGAGTGGCGCTGCCCAATACTGTCACTATGGCGGTGTGTCCACTCACAGGATGAGTGGCGCTGCCCAATACTGTCACTATGGCGGTGTGTCCACTCACAGGATGAGTGGCGCTGCCCAATACTGTCACTATGGCGGTGTGTCCACTCACAGGATGAGTGGCGCTGCCCAATACTGTCACTATGGCGGTGTGTCCACTCACAGGATGAGTGGCGCTGCCCAATACTGTCACTATGGCGGTGTGTCCACTCACAGGATGAGTGGCGCTGCCCAATACTGTCACTATGGCGGTGTGTCCACTCACAGGATGAGTGGCGCTGCCCAATACTGTCACTATGGCGGTGTGTCCACTCACAGGATGAGTGGCGCTGCCCAATACTGTCACTATGGCGGTGTGTCCACTCACAGGATGAGTGGCGCTGCCCAATACTGTCACTATGGCGGTGTGTCCACTCACAGGATGAGTGGCGCTGCCCAATACTGTCACTATGGCGGTGTGTCCACTCACAGGATGAGTGGCGCTGCCCAATACTGTCACTATGGCGGTGTGTCCACTCACAGGATGAGTGGCGCTGCCCAATACTGTCACTATGGCGGTGTGTCCACTCACAGGATGAGTGGCGCTGCCCAATACTGTCACTATGGCGGTGTGTCCACTCACAGGATGAGTGGCGCTGCCCAATACTGTCACTATGGCGGTGTGTCCACTCACAGGATGAGTGGCGCTGCCCAATACTGTCACTATGGCGGTGTGTCCACTCACAGGATGAGTGGCGCTGCCCAATACTGTCACTATGGCGGTGTGTCCACTCACAGGATGAGTGACGCTGCCCAATAAACTCGCCCCTCGGGCAAAAATTAAACATAATACAAGTTGTCCAAGTGTGACTAGACGGTTGAATATGGCGCGCCCGGAGGGGGGGGGGGAGGGCTCTCTTCACCATACACAAGCATTATTTACACAAAACGATTCAACAGCAATATTTCCAAATATTGCTGTTGTTGTGCTGTTGAACAGCGCACAGTTCAAAAATAGGGCGAAGAAATATTGAAGTCATAAACTTAGAAATAAGAAGTTACAAAATATGAGCTAGTCAGTATTGAAATTATAGAATAAATAAAATAGATACTGGGATTTATTTCATGAATGTGTTAGAAAGCCATGTAATAATAATATTCAGCTTTATCTTACCCTTGTTAGGCCCAAGACAGATTATGCAGGTCAGCTTTGGTCTCCGCACTGTAGAACGAAATATGTTATATTGCCTATGTGTATGTTCTCTGTACTCCCTCTGTTTGTATACTCTTGTATACTTTCTGTTCCAATTCCATTTCCTCAGACTCGTACGATAGCTTCAACGTTTGCTCTGTTTCTTTGATCCCCTTGTTTAGGTTTATTTTCCTTTCTTGTGATTGTCGTGTCTGGTTTTCCGTTATTTTTTCCCTTCTGGTCCGTTGTCTGCGTTCTCTTTCTAGAGTGGTCCTCTTTCTGCCCCTCCTCACAGGCGCGTGCTTCAAGCAGACCTTGTATGCTTCAGTTGTCAGTTGATCTATTCCCTGTGTGGGAGTTTTGTCGCTTAAGACCGTCTCCCATTGAATGGTTGCAAGGTCTACATTTATTTTTTCCCAGTCGATCCTCTTATTATTAAAATTTGATTGATTGAAAACCCCTTCTCACTTGTTGGTTCTCTTGGACCTACTATCGTTATTAATGTTAGTTTGCACTTCAATGAGCTTATGGACTGAGTATGAAGTATCTGAGATTGTAATATGTCTGATTAGTTCATCATTGTTTGTGAATAACAAGTCTAGTGTGTTTTCGTTCCTAGTTGGCTCTGTAATGTGTGGATCGAGAATTTCACAAAATCTCAAAAGTTCTCTGACCTGTGGTTGATTATTTCCCGGGTGGTTCCCTACTATGATATTTGTGTTTGCCATTCTCCATCTTAGACTTGGTAGATTGAAGTCTCCAAGGAAGATAATATCTGGAGCTGGGTTTGCTAATTATCAAGGATGTTCTCTATTTTGTGCATCTGCTCTGTGAATTCCTCAACCAAAGAGAGCCGGTCGGCCGAGCGGACAGCACGCTGGACTTGTGATCATTCATGGCATTCATGATCATGAATTCACCAATTCATGATCATTCATATGTTCACTTATCCAATTTATACCCATTGTTTCGTGCTCTGTCTTGTGTTTGTCACCTCACCCAAAACTTTTGTACCATATCACCTCATCCAATAGAGTATAAGTACGAAGAATTTGTGTGTAAATTAAGTCTTTGAAAATGTAATACGAATTACGAAATGAGTTCAGGCGTCAGACAATTAAAAAATGAATTTCGGAGAATTGTTATTTTTATTACCACGGACAGTGAAGAAAAACATAAGAAATATTGATTAGATTCGTGTTAGAATTATTAATCTTACCTTTTCGGTCATATTCAACAACATATGTTTACAAGAAAGACTGCTACCAAAATATACTAATATATATACTAGTATATTTTGGTAGCAGTCTTTCCTGTAGACATATATTATTAAATATTACCGAAAAAGTAAGATTAATAACTCTAACACGAATTTTCTCAATATTTCTTATGTTTCTTTTCACTGTTGATGGTAATTGAAAAATCAATTCTCCAAAATTCATTTTTATTTCTAGTCTCAGTTTTCTGTTAAACAGGACTCAGCGAGTAACGGTCAACCATATAAAATCTAGTCCAAGTGCAGTTAAAAGCTCTGTACCTCAGGGTACAGTCCTTGCGCCGCTGCTTTTCCTTTTCTCATATCAGATATAGACAAAAATACAAATCACAGCTTCGTATCATCCTTTGCAGATGACACAAAAATCAGTATGAAAATTACCTCGGCTGAAGACATTGAAAAACTTCAAGCTGATATTAATAAAGTTTTCGACTGGGCAGCAGAAAATAATATGATGTTTAACAGTGATAAATTCCAGGTACTCAGGTACGGTAAAAATGAGGACCTTAAACATAATACAGGGTACAAAACACAATCAAATGTGCCATAGTAGGAAAACAGCATGTAAAGGATTTGGGAATAATGATGTCTGACGACCTAACGTTTAGGGAGCATAACCAAGCAAATATTGCGACAGCCAGAAAAATGATAGGATGGATTACGAGAACTTTCAAATCCAGGGATCCCATCACAATGGTTGTACTCTTCAAGTCACTGGTGCTGTCCCGTCTTGAGTACTGTTCAGTACTCACTTCCCCCTTCAGAGCAGGAGAGATTGCTGAAATAGAGGGAATACAGAGAACATATACAGCACGTATAGACGCGATAAAGCACCTAAATTATTGGGATCGTCTCAAAGCTCTCCAAATGTACTCACTAGAAAGAAGACGAGAGAGATATCAAATAATATACACCTGGAAGATACTGGAGGGCCAGGTCCCAAATCTACACAGTAAAATAACAACGTACTGGAGTGAACGATATGGAAGAAAATGCAGAATAGAACCAGTGAAGAGCAGAGGAGCCATAGGCACAATTAGAGAACACTGTATAAACATCAGAGGTCCGCGGTTGTTCAACGTCCTCCCAGCAAGCATAAGAAATATTGCCGGAACAACCGTGGACATCTTCAAGAGGAAACTAGATTTATTCCTCCAAGGAGTTCCGGACCAGCCGGGCTGTGGTGGGTATGTGGGCCTGCGGGCCGCTCCAAGCAACAGCCTAGTGGACCAAACTCTCACAAGTCAAGCCTGGCCTCGGGCCGGGCTTGGGGAGTAGAAGAACTCCCAGAACCCCATCAACCAGTCTGACGCGACACTTGAACGCGTTTCGTAATAACTTATCACATTTTCAAAGACTTTTAGTTTACACACACACAACTATAACCTGCAAACACTAAACAGAGTTCTTACTACGCTATGATTTAAACAGCTTTCATTTTATTTTATACCCGCATTTTGGGTGAGGTGATATGTTACAACAGTTTTGGATGAGGTGAACAAAACTTTCAACACAGGACAGAACACGAAACAATGGATATTAATTGGGTAAATTGAAGGTAAGGATGGAAGTAACTGCAAAGGTCCTATTGGCCCATATTTCTTGATACTTCTATATTGGAGTGGAGTCTTGAAGTGGGTAGAATATAGTTGTGCATTAATTGGCTGTTGATTGCTGGTGTTGACTTTTTGATGTGTAGTGCCTCGCAGATGTCAATCTGCCTGCTATCGCTGTATCTATCGATGATTTCTGTGTTGTTTGCTAAGATTTCTCTGGTGATGGTCTGGTTGTGGGAAGAGATTATATGTTCCTTAATGGAGCCCTGTTGCTTATGCATCGTTAATCGCCTGGAAAGAGATGATGTTGTCTTGCCTATATACTGAGTTCTTTGAGGCTTACAGTCCCCAAGTGGGCATTTGAAGGCATAGACGACGTTGGTCTCTTTTAAAGCGTTCTGCTTTGTGTCTGGAGAGTTTCTCATGAGTAGGTTGGCTGTTTTTTTGGTTTTATAGTAAATCGTCAGTTGTATCTTCTGATTTCTGTCTGTAGGGATAACGTTTCTATTAACAATATCTTTCAGGATATTGGGTAAAACCCTTTCCTCCGTTTTATGAGCTGTGGAAAAGAAGTTCCTGTAAAATAGTCTAATAGGGGGTATAGGTGTTAGTTGTCTCTTCAGAGGTTGCATGGCGTTTCACCTTTCTTCTTATGATGTCTTCAACGAAACCATTGGAGAAGCCGTTGTTGACTAGGACCTGCCTTACCCTACAGAGTTCTTCATCGACTTGCTTCCATCCTGAGCTGTAGCTGAGAGCACGGTCGACATAAGCGTTAACAACACTCCTCTTGTACCTGTCTGGGCAGTCACTGTTGGCATTTAGGCACATTCCTATGTTTGTTTCCTTAGTGTAGACTGCAGTGTGGAAACCTCCGCTCCTTTCCATGACTGTTACATCTAGAAAGGGCAGCTTCCCATCCTTCTCCATCTCGTAAGTGAAACGCAACACAGAATTCTGCTCAAATGCCTCCTTTAACTCCTGTAAATGTCTGACATCAGGTACCTGTGTAAAATGTCATCACCAGAGAAATCTTAGCAAACAGCACAGAAATCATCGATAGCAGGCGGCTTGACATCTGCGAGGTGTCACCACCCTTGAGTCTAAATATGGTTCTTCACCCAGCAGTGTTAAAGTAATATTAAATCGGCCTTGCCACAAACGTCTAGGGGTATCAAAGTCACTGTATAAAAAGGTGAACAATATATTTGTGCTAAGGGGGACAAACATAACAATTAAATAGTGCGTAAGAAAAACAAACATTCTTTAACTTGCATTAACATTAACATAAAACTTCTTGTGAGGCATGAGCAATATCACCAGAACATGAATACGTAAAAAGGAATACATCTAACCAATCATCTAACCAGAGAAATAACTAAAAATATCCAACACCAAGGACTGATCTTAACCCATGACTACCCTCGACCACTGCCTTCACGCTACTGCCGATTACTGGCTTACCTGGACGGCGTCACTCCCTAACTATCAACAGACTATCCAAACTGGGCAACTGCCCACGGAGAAATCATGAGCATTGTAACACGAAAACTTCATACTATATACAGTGTTATAATATATAATCATATAATATAAAATTTCTCATACTCGATCCATATTAATTAGAGAATAAGATAGTAATGAATGAATCTTAAAACGAATGAATGAGAACATGAATGAATCTTTAGCAAGATTCGTGACACGAGGCACTATACATCAAGAAGTCACACCAGCAATCAACAGCCAATTAATGCACAACTATATTCTACCCACTTCAAGACTCCACTCCAATATAGAAGTATCAAGAAATATGGGCCAATAGGACCTTTGCAGTTACTTCCATCCTTCCTTCAATTTACCCAATAATACCCATTGTTTCGTGTTCTGTCCTGTGTTGAAAGTTTTGTTCACCACATCCAAAACTGTTGTAACATATCACCTCGCCCAAAATGCGGGAATAAAATAAAATGAAAGCTGTTTAAATCATAGCGTAGTAAGAACTCTGTTTTAGTGTTTGCAGGTTATAGTTGTGTGTGTGTGTAAACTAAAATTCTTTGAAAATGTGATAAGTTATTACGAAACGCGTTCAAGTGTCGCGTCAGACTAGAAATAAAAATGAATTTTGGAGAATTGATTTTTCAATTACCATCAACAGTGAAAGAAACATAAGAAATATTGAGAAAATTCGTGTTAGAATTATTAATCTTATTTTTCGGCCATATTTAATATATATATATATATATATTATATATATATATATTATATATATATATAATATATTATATATATATATATATATAAATATATTACACACACACACAGATACATACACATACATTTGTCTCTTTTACTCTGACAGGGTGAAATAGCTGATAAAGAAACTAGTGTGTAATAAGAACTTAATTAAGGTGATTAAGGTGCTTTCACAAGCTCAAGTTACATAGTTACATCACATACATACATTGTATAATTGATACATTACATATTCAATTTAGGGAACAAGTCCAATATATCATCAAGTGTTCCAGTAAAGGTCGGTTAGGTCAACTGTTGGGCCATAATGTGTTAACTCATACTCATGACTCATCGCTACATCATTACTGTTATTATTTGTACATATTTCAAGGTTATGTTAGGCGTAGGTTCTCAGGCCTAGATGAGTTAAGGTAGCCCCAGGTTAGCTTTATTTCCTATTTCCGTTATTACAGCTCTGGCGTAGAGCGACGGTCTCGCTTCATGCAGGTCGGCGTTCAGTCCCCGACTATCCAAGTGATTGGGCTCCATTCCCCCCCCCCCCCCCTCATCCAAATCCTTATCCTGACCCCTTCCCCAGTGCTATATAGTCGCAATGGCTTGGCGCTTTACCCTCTGATAGTTCCCTTCCCTTCTCGGTAAATACATAAGAACATAAGAACATAAGAACAAAGGCAACTGCAGAAGGCCTATTGGCCCATACGAGGCAGCTCCTATTTATAACCACCCAATCCCACTCATATACATGTCCAACCCATGCTTGAAACAATCGAGGGACCCCACCTCCACAATGTTACGCGGCAATTGGTTCCACAAATCAACAACCCTGTTACTGAACCAGTATTTACCCAAGTCTTTCCTAAATCTAAACTTATCCAATTTATACCCATTGTTTCGCGTTCTGTCCTGTGTTGATACTTTTAATACCCTATTAATATCCCCTTTGTTATGTCCATTCATCCACTTGTAAACCTCTATCATGTCACCCCTAACTCTTCGCCTTTCCAGTGAATGCAATTTTAGCTTTGTTAATCTTTCTTCATATGAAAGATTTCTAATTTGGGGAATTAACTTAGTCATCCTACGCTGGACACGTTCAAGTGAATTTATATCCATTCTATAATATGGCGACCAAAACTGAACTGCATAATCTAAATGGGGCCTAACGAGAGCAAGATATAGCTTGAGAACCACACCAGGTGTCTTGTTACTACGCTGCGATTAATAAATCCGAGTGTCCGATTTGCCTTATTACGAACATTCATGCATTGATCCTTTTGTTTTAAATTCTTACTAATTATAACTCCCAGATCCCTTTCGCAATCCGACTTCGCAATCTCAACACCATCTAGCTCGTATCTTGTAACTCTATCATCATTACCTAGCCTCAGAACTTTACATTTATCAGCATTAAACTGCATCTGCCAGTCCTTTGACCATTTCAAAACCCTATCTAGATCAACTTGAAGTGATAGAGAGTCCTCCTCCGAATTAATTTCCCTACCGATTTTCGTATCATCGGCAAATTTGCAAATGTTGCTACTCAAACCTGAATCTAAATCATTTATATATATTATAAACAACAGAGGTCCCAGGACAGAGCCTTGAGGCACTCCACTTACAACATTTTCCCACTCTGACTTGACTCCATTTATACTAACTCTCTGTTTCCTTTGGTATAGCCATGCCCTAATCCAGCTTAATATAGCACCACCAATACCATGAGCCTCTATCTTTTTAATCAGTCTTTCATGTGGCACTGTATCAAAAGCTTTGCTAAAGTCAAGGTACACAACATCACAATCCTTACCACTATCAACTGCCTCAACTATGCTAGAATAAAAAGATAACAAATTTGTTAAACATGAACGGCCATTTATAAACCATGTTGCGACTCAATTATTAATTTATGTTTTTCAAGATGAAGACGAATTTTATTTGCTATTATAGATTCGAGTAACTTTCCCACAATAGACGTTAGGCTAATTGGTCGATAGTTAGACGCAAGTGATCTATCTCCTTTCTTAAAAACTGGTATCACATTAGCAACTTTCCAAAACTCTGGCACTCTGCCTGACTCTATTGATTTATTAAATATGATTGACAGTGGGTCACAAAGCTCCCCTTTGCATTCTTTAAGCACCCTGGCAAACACTTCATCCGGCCCTGGGGATTTGTTTGGTTTGAGTTTTACTATTTGTTTAAGAACATCCTCCCTGGTAACTGCTAAACTCGTCAACCTGTCCTCGTCCCACCCACATAGACTTGTTCGGTGAAGGCATATTGTTAAGTTCCTCTTTAGTAAATACAGATACAAAATATTTATTAAAAATACTACTCATCTCTTCATCACTATCTGTTATTTGACCTGTCTCAGTTTTTAATGGACCTATCCTTTCCCTAGTCTTAGTTCGATATAACTGAAAAAACCCTTTAGGATTTGTCTTTGCTTGCCCTGCTATACGAACTTCATAGTTTCTTTTTGCTTTCCTTATCTCTTTTTTAACATTTTAACCAGTTGTACGAATTCCTGTTCTAAAGTGACCTCCCCATTTTTAATCCTTTTGTACCAAGCTCTCTTTTTACCTATAAGGTTTTTCAAATTCTTTGTTATCCACTTTGGGTCATTAGTATTCGATCTATTCAATTTGTGTGGTATACTACGTTCCTGTGCTTTGTTTAGAATATTCTTAAATAAGTTATAATTGAATCCACATCGAAATCCCCATTTACATCACCTATCGCTGGGTTCATGTCTCGCTCCAAGACCGGCCCACACCCCATACCCAAGACTTTCCAATCAATTTGACCCAAAAAATTTCTTAGGCTATTAAAATCAGCTTTTCGAAAATCTGGCACTTTAACAGAATTTTCTCCTACAGGTCTATTCCATTCTATGCTAAATCTGATTTCTTTGTGATCACTGTTCCCTAGCTCACTCCCTATTTCGATGTCATTAATTTGTGTTTCCCTGTTAGTTAACACTAAATCTAAAATATTATTTTCCCGTGTTGGTTCCTTAATGTGTTGCGTAAGAAAGCAATCGTCAATTAATTCTAGAAAATCTTCTGCTTCACTATTCCCTGTTTTGTTCAACCAGTTTATTCCACTAAAATTAAAGTCACCCATGACATAAATACTGTTAGATCTAGATGCCCTAGATATTTCATCCCATAGATGCTTTGCTTCCATTCTGTCTAAATTTGGTGGCCTATATATAACTCCTAATATAATATTATTTGCTTTTTCGTTTAATTCTATCCAAATAGTTTGTGTGTGGCTCAGTTTTGATTCCCTCTTTGAGACTACATTTCAAATTGTCCCTAACGTATATGGCTACTCCACCCCTCGTCTAATATATCTATCTGTGTGAAATAGTTTAAATCCATTTATTTGATATTCAGCTAATAGTTCTCTATTATCAACATTCATCCACGTTTCGGTAAGTGCAATAATATCTATTTTTTCTGTGCAGACAAGAGCATTTAATTCGTTAATTTTATTTCTTAGACTTCTACTGTTTGTGTAATATACCCTAAGTGAATTGTTATTTTGAGGCCCTTCTCATTTTGCCAATTCCTTTTCTCCCGCAAACACATACTTTTATTACATCCTTCCTCCAAATCAATTCCCATACCTCTATCTACTAACAGTTTAAACCCAAACAAACACCTCTAACCACTTCTTCCAACGAGTTTGCAACAGCAACACCCCAGCTCTCGATAGATGCACCCCATCCCGAGCATACATTTCATTTCTTCCATAGAAGTGTTCCCAGTTGTCTATATAGATATTGCATTAGATTT